>LBNU01016757.1:6155-24330 GCA_014162995.1 Artemisia annua | reverse complement strand
TTTTTTTTTTTTTTTTTTACCAACCCTTTTCTTTACACTTAACTGTGTATAGTAACAAATATGTAGGCTCAATCAATCAGTAGTTATTGTATAAATATGTTTATTCTGATAATAGATTTATAGTATTTTTTCAGTTTAACAAAAATGATATGTAAAACATTATTGGAGCGTAAATTTTGGGAAGGAAATGTTAATAATAGTGCATACTACGTTCGAAATTCATGGTATCCTCACCAGTCTCAGTGAAATCGTCAATGGTGCCTAGCTCTTTGGGATTGGGGATGGTCATGTGGTACAAAAAGTCGAGTATGTGATCACAATCATCGATGTCAACATTTGGGGACTGATGTCGATATTGGAAAGGTGAAAGCTCACGGTACAATCCCATAAGCATGATTTGCAATGTTTCCTTAGCTGCTTTCTCAGTATTTTGATGCTCCAACATCGTCTTTACCAAAAACAATGGAATCTGGTTCTCAAGCTTTATCACGTCCTTAAGAATCGTCATGTGTGATAATTTCTTCCCAGAAACATCAACCACACTTGACAATCTTGAAGCAAGCTCCAACGTCTGGCCTTGTTCTCTCACGTAATAAACCTGAGTAAGGGATCAAGACACAAAATCTATAACAGAACACTAGAGCTACACGTACACTCGTAAGTATGCCAAAATAATATGTTTATATAGGTGTAAAAGAGTTTACACTTATAAGTTATAAGAGCTACTATCAAACAACACTAGAGGATATATATAAAAAGATCTACATATTCTTCTATAACATCTTTATTAACGACGAAAAATGATTGTGATCGAGGACAAATATACCTGAAGAAACTCAAGCAAAAACGCCATGTCAACTGCCATCATCCAAGCTAATGCATCTCCATCGATGTCAAGGAACTTATGGTAAGAAGCACGGATCCGAGCTTCATCATTTTCCTTTATCAACTCAACAATACGCCCAAACTTAACATTTCTTTGTTTTTGTGCATTTTTTGCTGCGGCAAGCTTGTACTTTTGCATGTCATAGACATGTTGGCGCCATTGATGGAATGGGCCTAAGGCTACTTGTTGAGGGATGTAGGAGTCAGGATCGGTGTCTAGAAGGGTTTTGGGCACAGTGAAGATGCAAACGTCGGTATTGGAGGCTTCTTCTTGGTCGTCCTCTATGGATTTTCTCAAGCTGTCCACCCATTTTGCTAGGTCGAGGTCGGTTGAAAGTGAGCATGAAGCAGAGTAAGCGAAAGATGATGAAGAGTCCATGGTTTACTGCAAGCTAGTGAGCTTGCTTGTTGTGTTACAAGGTGAGAACTTTTATATATAGAAGAGTTGTCAGGCTAGTACAATGTGATGTGCGTGGGATGAAGAATAATACCTACAAAAGAATCGAATATTTATCTTTTACTGAATGATAAAAATATCTAGCTTTGCCAATTTCGACTGTGACCTGGTGTTTATCTGAACGGTTGCTGATAAAAAGGAAAAATTCCATATGTCTTAAATCATTTAAAGGGATACAAAAGAAAACAGGCATAATTTTCCATTAATAAAAGAAGAATATATGCAGGTCGTGTAGAGTAACCATCTACAAAATGCCTAGTGATTGCGAGGTTCACACTTCATTGGATGAACATTTTGAGATGGTCAAGGATAAGTCAGAGGGTCACAGAAATACTAGTTAAGCGGCGTGCAGTAGAACAAAAAACGCTCGACTTCCACGAGTAACTTGCCCATATATCCTTCTCGGCTTACATTTAACATTTCTAAAGTAACTTAAGGGTAGCAGAATTCATTTATCTCAACTCATCTATATGCAAAAAGCAAGTTTGTAATCATATATACAAATATGTTAATCGTTTCATGAGCTTTTATACATAGTACACAATCTTTTTTATTCTTAGACGATATTGTTATTTACTTATTTTAGCCATTCTATATAAGAGATCGTTAAATGAAACATAAGCTAACAAACACTTAAAAACTTAATTAGTTGATCATTAGGATTTAGGACATCAAATAAATCCATACTAGGGTTGTTCCATAAATCCATACTAGGGTTGTTCATCAATTCGTATCGAGTTATTCATTTACTTCTGTTAAAATTTTCTTTTTGAGTAAAACAAAACAGAATCAAATTTGAATTGGATTAAACCAAACCAAAAATCAAATTTGAATCCTGGTTCGGTTTTCAAGTTGACCCAAATAACCCCAGTTACGTAATTTATATCTTTGTTTTTTTTCATCTAATTATATACTCCCTCCGTCTCATAATAATAGTCCATATTTCCTTTTATAGATGTCTCAAAAAGATTGTCCACTTTCTATATTAAGTAAAAAACAAGAGAATTTAATTGGGGAATATTCTATTTATGTGATTGAAAATTGTAGTGGTCTCACTTTTATTAAACTTTGTGACTTTTGTCTCCTGACAATAATTTTGAGACGGAGAGAGTAGTTCTTTTAGAAGAAAAAAAAAATATTTTCAATTGTGTTTAAATTAAGAAAGAGTTTTAAGCTTAGTAAATATATACAAAAATATATATATTAATGTTAGGTTTTACTGGAGTTCTGCGGATATTCTATATATATACTAAAGGGCATTGGCTCGATTTCCAAAATCAGTAAAATATTATTTCTTATAAGGCCCAACCTTTTAGTCCGCTCCTTATGTTTTTTGTGCCCATGTAGCTGGCCCGCTTGCTAACAGTCTGTTTGCTAAAAATATAGAAGGCCTAAACAGTCTAAGCCATAATGTATGTATCTACATTCGCTATTACAGTTCTCCGAAGTTACGGCAAACACCCGGCGGGTACATTCCCCTCGTTATTACCCCATTTGTGAACACCCCTAATTCAAACCCGAATCTGATGCAATATTTTAAGTCCACTATGGAATATAAATTATTTTAATGGGTCACAAAATGGGTCACTTTTTATAGAGCCCAAATAGACAGACAATTTTGGGCCAACACCTAATGAACTTATGACTGATGAGTAACTTGGCAATTAATGTTGGATTAGTGGAAACGAGCGGGATAGCCCGCGCGTTGCTGCGGGAGTGCTTGGTATATGAGATCGGTCATACCCATAGAAACGACCATATAGATCAGATTGAAATAGTCAACCTTATAAACAACAATTACGATTTTGATAGGAGTAAACAATAAGTTGCTAATTTGATTAGCATATTCATAACAGCTAATGTGTCTCCAAAACATCTTGATGTGGTTGGACTTAACTTCACATGAGTTTTACTCTAACAAACATCAACCCAAAAGCTAATTATAATAAATAGTAAGTCGTAAACAGCCAAAGATTAAAAGGAAGACCACGATCATGGGCAACTCACCCGAGGCGCGGTCTGGGTACAGTCGCTAACTTCACAATTTTCCTTTGGATCCCCTTGATCCATTTTCTTCACTTTCACCTCAAGTTCCAACTTAGCCTTTGCACCAGTCTCTTGCACTTGTTTCAACAACATTGCTAAATGAATGACATGTCAAAGTAACCGTACTGGCAGACTATTTTTAGTGACGCAACGGCTGTGGAAAGAGATATGATGTCTTGTTCTTCTGGATAAGCCAATAACACGCGCGGTCCTTGTAGCTTTCTGTTTCAAGAAGTCGTTGAAGCTATCCTTTTGCGCTCAATAAGAGGCCTGCACAAATGTGGACTTTTAAACATATGATTAACAGTAAAAAAAAATTATATTCAAGAATTTGTGCAATCAGGCGTTGCATATATTTTGAAGGGAACGGAAATGTTATATACACATGTCAAATGTACTGGCTATAACAGAAAGCAACTAACCTCCAAGGCTTCAAGTCCTTCACACGCTAGTCTTAAAGAAGCAAGAACAACATCAGGATCACTGAAAACTGAAAAGCAAGTATGCAGATAAAAAAATGTAGCCAACAGTGATTTGTGAGTGAGTAAATAGTGGTAAAAAAATATTTGTTCAGAGAAATACTTCAGCCGATGAGTAAATTAGGTATAAACAATAATTATGCATTACTAAACTATCCCTGTTTATAACTTAAACAAAACACCCTCTTTTACCACCCACGTAATCATCCATAAATTTCATCAATGTATCCACAAACACTGTGCACTCAATTGTACTAAACACAACTTACTCGACTTTTTTCCATATATAACATACTTACATTTCGCACAAATATATGTAACGTCATTACATTAAGTTGCAAAAAAGCCAAAAATAATCATCTTACATACAATACACAAAAATGTAACTAAACCCTAAATATAACCTATGCTCAACTATACTAATTTATTATTAACAATAATTATCCACGTAATCATCAGTGAGTTTCATGAATGTATCTACAGAGACTATACAGTCACTACTCAGTAGGTTTACACATTACAACTTACAATACTTTCTACATATTGCAATACTTTCTACCATATGTAACATACTTGCACCAAGTTTCAAAAAAAAAGGTGAAAACATTTATCTTACATAGGATACGCAAACATGTAAGTAAACACTAAATGTAACCTATGTTCAAAAAAAAGGTGAAAACATTTATCTTACATATTTTTTTCAATTTATAAGATTTTTGTATTGGTTGTTGAGTTCTGATATAATACTTACTTGGGTAACATTTTAGTTCACGCTGAATGAGGTCATATGGGAATAGCTGTTCCAACCGAGAAATTGCAGTATGGTTGCTACTTTGCAGATCCCCAAAAAACACGTTGGAGCTGCAAAAAACATACCTAACCTGTTTGTAAAGTGGACATAATGGAAGGAAATAACAAAAGAGCTACTGATTGTGTAACAAAAGAACATACATATCAGTAACATACATCGGTATATTGCCTAGTTTTGCAATAGACCAGATTTGAATATTGATAATTTATAATTTGAAGGAAATGCTATAAGAAGTTGGAGCGAGAATAACCTGCTATTGATGGTAGCATAGCCTCCATGTCTTAGTTATATTGGGTTGTTTCTGTCGACATTATCTTGAATCCACCAATCCGGACTTTACTCTTCGCCCTCATTATTTTCACTTTAACAGTTGATATGTTCCATACTTCCTTTAGTGTGGCCTTTGTACCAATCAGGGCTTTACCAATAGAAGCAGCAGAAGTTAGAGTTACTATTTCGTAATGAGACTTAACGGTAACATCAGAATTGACAGCGACAATCAGATATGCGATTCCAGCTCCAATAACTTTTGTACCGTTGAAAGCTGTAGTAATCAGAAAATTAACGGTTCGGTAACATTATCCTTATTAATATATTATACAGTTATAAAAAAGCCCTTACCAGCCTATACATTTTCTAATATATCGATATCTTACTACAACTAAACTCTTCTCAGTCGCTATCATAAGAAGCCTCACTGATCCACTGAAAGTTTTAAGAGTTAAGGTGCCTACTCTATCACTACACAACAAACCCATTCCATCCATTATATGAATTTTAAAAATCTTATAATGCATGTATGTAAGTTCCNTTAGTTCTTTTACAAGGGTACAACAACTCCCGTCACATTATGTATTTTAAGGCCTAAAATACTAACCGATCACTTCTACACAAGATACAAATTAAGTATAAACTACCAAAATCTATACATAACAAAGCTAACAAGTCTTGCAACTTATGATTTGAAACTTGTAACTTCTTGGATGAACTTGTGAACTCCTTTGCTACATAAGAGAATCACACAAGTCAAATGTTACTGAGTTAGATGAGAGGATATGTGAAATATATGTCCTAAAGTGATGAGAGATTTCTTGCAAGTAGTTTGGTATTTATACACAAACAAGCATCAGCTCTGGCAGAAACGGCGGTACCCTCAAAAGGGGGGTACCGCCCGTGTAACTCCAGGGTTCCGCCAGAACTGACACTACAAAACTTGCACACAAAGTTGTAATAAATCTCTCCAAGATAAACAAGATCACATCAACTTATTTCATGCATTGACTCAATGTGGAATGCTTCCAAAAATGTGTAAGAACCAAAGATGGTGAAACACATAAATTTTCCATAAATGCATATTGATGAGATGTGACACTTTCTTTTTAAAGAAGTAAAAACTTATGTCATGTTTAAAAAGAAATGTAAAGTCTAGTTTATACAAGACTTAAAACTAAAGTGATGATTTACTTATAAGCTAAAGTTTGTACTTTGTCATTAACAAAACATAGCAAAGATCCTAAAATATAAATTATGTTTTTAGGCGATATTTGTATTAACAGTTTTTTAGCTTGTTAAAACATTCTCCTTTATAGTTTTTTGAAGTTGAATATTACATTTAATAACACTTGTTTCCAATTGAAAATATAAATGTAGCAATTAGTGTGTGTGTGTATATATATATACTGGCCATATGGAGTGTAGAAGGGGGGTTTGGTTTGAATTTTTTGGTCAAGGATTTGTGAGATATATTCTCCTAATTATCTCCTAATCAAATCAACTAATTCCATAATTCTCTCCTCCCTCTCTCCCTCTAACTCACGGCTCAACAACAACACCCTCCTAGGGTTTGTTTTTTCTTGATCTCTTGCTTTGATTCTTGTTCATTCAAAGGCAATAGATAGGTTACGTGGTAATTGACTAGCATCAAAGGGGTATACAAGGAGGTGTAGTGTGTTTCATTCATAGAGAAGATCAACCTTATTGATCTCTTGGGTTTCTTATTCCAAACGTGGGTTTGGTGTTTGTTGGTGACTCCCGAATCACGCTACAAAGGTATAAAATTATGTGTTTATTTGTTTATTGATCATATGGCTATATGAGATCCGTGTGGGTGATGTTGTTCCGCTGCGTTTATTTGATTTATATGTATTTTATATTCTCACATCACCTATAATCCCATCTATACATGTTGCCCGTAGGATTATGGATATTAATCGTCATTTTAAGCAACGGGAAAAAATAATTGTTTTCACGAACAGATCGATGGTACCCAACAATGTCATGAAATCCACCATTGTCCCTTTTTAAAGAAAAGACGATGTAAATTGCTGATGTGGATTACATCACATGTTTTTTGCTTCCTTTTTTTGGTAAAGAATAGATGGTGAACTTGATGCATTTCACAGGTTATTTCAAAGCTATTTTTGTACCCATTATAGCAAGAATAGTTGATTGACCCATTGGTAAGAAATTGGTTAGAAATTGTCACCTGTGCATAGGTGGAATAGGTATAACGCAGTGGTTGTTGAAAGCAGAATTTAGATGTACCTATGATAGGAAAAGCAGGATGATACACCAACAACTGAATTAAAGACAATTAAGAAGTTACCTTTACCAACACCAAAAAGGACTCTAGAAAGCAATGACATAAAAATGGTCCCAGGAATCAAAAACGCCTGCATGAATGTATAGCACAAAACCATCAATCATTCCTTGCTCTTCACTCTTGAAATGTGATCGTGGGAGAAAACGGGTCCCTATAACCTGTTTCATAAAAAAATTAACTTGTTTACTAAAAATTCCAAGACTACTAAAAGTAGTTATTCTAATAAACAATCCAAAACAACCCCTATACGCAGTGCAATAAGAAATACTAAACATCCTCTAAAATTAGTTAATCTAATAGACAATTCCAACAACCCATATAAGCACTAATTTTTTGGTTAAGATGTAAATGAGTATATTGCTATAAGACGATATTGCTATCACTTACATGATGTTAAATCTAATTTACTCTACCGAAATAAGGACCTAATGCCAAAGCAGAATGACCCATTCACTTTCTGAAGCATCATACTTCGAGAATTTAGTAAAATATTAACTACCATTGTTGCAAAACTGTTAAAATGTAATTCAATGAGTCTATTATAAATATGCATTGCATATAGTCCATGCTGCATGTTGACATTTAACCTGTTTGACCCACTCGGCTCATATTCTCTGTTAGATATAAAACATTACCCAATTTGATCCATTCATATCTATATTTGTTAAAATGAAACCTTAACCCTTACTTATACAGTTTCATATATTTTTCAAAAAATTAAATCAAATTAAATCAGTTTTGATTGACTTACAAAAGATGCAAATGAGAAGTTTATCAAATCTTGTCTTTGGCTGATCTAACCTTGGGTCCAAAGTCAAAAAAAATAAAAAAATAAAAAAATAATAGAAGTCTCGGCCAAATGAGAAATGAAAGTTGCAAAATCAAACCATGTCGGTGTCCACATCATGAATGACTGCCGAAATTACTTCTTCATTGTTCGCTTCATATTCATCGGATTAGGCTTCTTTTAGTTATTCAACCTGTATGTACACACTTTTGTTTTTATCAAAGAATGCAAAGGCATCCTTAAGATGATCATCGTTGCCCATCTTTCTTAAGTGAACTGATATTGCAACAAACTCTCCGTAATTCAAGAATCAATATTTATCAACATCATATTATCAAAAGCATAGTTGAAAAGATTTGCAGTCAAGAAACGAAAAATACAATAGATAGTATTATAAATATTGTCATTTTATAAAATGCTATTTGGGAAAAGGATATAATGAAACCTGCACCTATGCTCGCGGAGGAATAACGTCGGCTACTAATGAGAGCTCCAACTTGAGATGGGATGGAGGCAGAATCACAGCTTGAACAGACTCAAGTGAAGATGTAGTTTTGTTCCCCAAGAAGTGGTATAGGTGTCCTTGATGAGCTTGCCATGCTGCTTTGATACAAATCTGGAATAAGCCAAAAACAATAAGCCAAAAAAGTATGCTTCCATAAAATAATAAGCCAAAAAAGCAATAAGAAAAGGGACTATACATACCTTCCGGCTATCGTTACCAATCATAGGTTGCTGGTTCGAGTCGTATGAGGACATATGTGTAGGCATTTTGAAACATATTTCGACAGCAATGTGGTTAATGCAGCAGCAGCATGCTGATCAGTTTTCACCAATACCTCTTTATCGTTAGCAAAACTGTATCCTGTCCCATCTGGATTATCCTATAACCCAAAAATTATCACTTAGTTTGTACAAATTTTAAGGAACCGAAACCTATAGCACTTTGTTTGTACAAATTTTAAGGAACCGAAACCTATATATTCAATAGTCCAGTATAAGTACGCGAACTTTGGTATTTAAGACAGAACCTATGCCAACATACCAACAGGGTTTGCCGGAACTTTACCTTCAGCCATGAAAGCACTGTGCTGTTGCAGCAAAAACAAAAGTTTGAAGTGTCCTGTACAAAATGAGCTATTTCAGATTTCATATTTACCTCGCACATAATTAGATTAACAATCTTAAACGCCCTCATCTTTAGCAAATGTATGCAACCATTCCATGTTGATAATGGAAAATGTTTTCCAGCAGCACATTCCTGAGTAAATTTTACCTGCGAACATGCAGCCCCAACCAACAAAGGCGCTAGGCCATTGTATAACGGTGCCCGATCTTCTTGCTGAACAACCTAACTCAATTAAATTAAAGTTAATACATAGTTAACTGACAATACGGTTATATACTTTAGCAAATGTTACTCTAAAATTGCATATAAAACTATGTTAAAAAGGCCCACCTTGCCACCATTCTTATGCATAGACGGACTTGGATTGTGGCGCGTCCCCTTTGCCTCCAACCCACGAACTTTTAGTATCTATGAATAAAAGTTTTGATATAAATGAAAAGATCTACAGGTGACCAAAAAAAGGCAAAGTATAATTAAAAAAAGCATGAAAGGTGCTTTAAAAATACTGCCTGTAACTGTACAGGAGTACTTAAGCAACAATTCAATCAGATCATTCTGCAAAGTACGTTGCTATTTTACGATATTTTGTTCTTATCCCTTTAAAAAAAATGTAGGTGATAGTACAGTAAATATGAAGGTCAAGCAAAAAGATGGTAGATTTGTTACATCAGGCCATGTATGTGTGATAAACTCCACGATGTCATATGCTATGTCTCCTTGTACATCAATTTGATCTTTCTCGGTTGGCCCCTGTACACAGTTTTGAAAATATTCACAAATTATTTTCTAATTTTCTAACTCATATCAAGACGTATAAAGCATGAAATTGTACCTTAACAACAGAAGCTCCAGTAGCAAACTTCTTTCCAAGCTTCTTCGATGCATCACTCAGTTTAATGCCTACAATGCATTTTCAGAATCCAATAATCAATATAATTACAAACAGGGAGATGTGAAGGCTCGAACTAAACACAACGATACAGACATTATCAACAAACACCAGAACGCAAACGTAAAGCTTGAGATTTAATACATAATTTCTAATGGTCAAATCAAATAGAGGTGACAAGATGGGTGGGGATGAGTACGCTGGGTTGGGAAACGGTTTGAAACAGGTATCTTTTCCTGCAAACACTTTTTTGTCATTTTTTATAAAAAATTTCTCAGAATAATTATTGTGTTGATTATGATTACAAAGATTAATTATTAATTATTACTACAATAAGTCAATACTTAAGTTAATATTTTATAAAATACTATAGGAGGTTGTATGCATTAGAAGTAGAAACTGGGCGACTTTCAGTCCGTTTGACCCATTTGACTCATTCCCCTTTTTAGTTAAATTTAACCATTAGAAATAAAACATGACCCAAATCAGCCAATTCATCATTATGCAGCAACATTATACTTACCGAAAAGATCAAGGCCTTTCAAGGTGGTGATAGACTTTCGCTTGTTGCGGGTTACCTTCTCAATTATAACTTCTGTTTCTCCTACAAAACAAATTTATCTAGTATTATTAACATAATTACAAAAATCAGCAAATAGATAACCACGCAGCAACCTTGATATGCCAGAAATATTTAGTTTCACATATAGTTATGGGTGTTTCAAAATGAGTCGAGGAGAAGATTAACATTCAAAAGACTTCCAAAATCACACTAAAAGTACCTACTTTCATAATAAATGTAGTGTTAAACAATATCATTCCAACGTACAGAGTATTCCCACAGAAATGCATTATTTCCCACATTGGGCGTCTAACATCCTTCCTATTATCCTATAACGAATCGAGAACCCATATCCTGTAGCGTCATCAAATCCTCATTGCATAACTAATCTAACAAACCCACAGTATGGGTTCCATTTTGGCATAGTTTCTTTAAAACAATATAGTGTCGGTTAACAATATAGCATGAATAGAATAATATATTATTACATAAGCTTAAACAACTAATGTTGGGTGAAAACCGCTGCTTAACACATATTTGACCATTTCTAGTCATCACAATTGTAGATGACTCATTTACTAGGCTGCCTATTTCAGGACATAAAAAATTAAGACAATGTGTTGCAAGAATACAGAATTCGACGACTACAATATTCTTTTTCTAATTAAAATCCAATCAAAATGCATATATGTTGCACAAACAAAAGTCTATAAATTTTTAATAAAGAACTTGACCAATTTATACCTTCTTTTTAACTTTCCCCCTGGAAGCCTCTTTACCGGTTCCTGCTTTGGTGCTGAAGAGCCTGCAGTTAAGGATTAAAATCTAAGTCCAAATTCAGAAATAGTCATAACATAAAAACAATTGCATAGAACATTCAAACGCTGAGATTTTTATCACTAAAACAGAAGACAGAAAGGTTGCGAGAAACTGAGTAATTAAACATATTGTTTTCATCTTTCTTTGTTTCGTACAAACAAAAACGAATGAAAATCAAAATATTACCTACCCGAGACCCATCCTAGGATCTTGAAGCCGTTTCGTTCCTAATAAGCTTATATATAAAGATCTGAGATCATGTGTTTGTGAGATTCATGTTTGTAATGAGAGGATGGATAGATAGATATGTTGTTTATTTTGTATTGTCTTTAGTGTATGATTTGAGAAGAGCGGATAGAAAGATGTGTGACTGCACTTGAGAGAAATAAGGGGGCGCATGTCTTAGGAGATTAGGGTTGTGTTTGTGTTTTGACTGCACACACAAATGAGGCTATGGTTTGTATACCTTAATTTTTAAGGTAAATTGGGTTAATTCTTCATGGGCTTAGACAAACTAACATACTGGATTCTAATGAGGCAATTCAATCCTAGAAAAACAATATTTTAAAAACGTATGTAGTCAAATGTTTACAAGTTCCATGTATTTGACTGATCTATATTATTAGTGCGGATACATTGTTTAAAAAATAAAATGATATGACATGATTTTAGCATGGTCATTTTTTGAAATGAAATTTTATTTATGTGGATATGCATTCGAAATTATACTCTTTTTATCTTACAGGCTTCGCATATAGTCGGCATGACCAGTTAAGATTTCATAAATTTTATTTACATATAGGAAGTTAATAAAATAATATAACTTTTTAAAAACTATGAATGTGAATGTTTAAAGAATGTCGATATATAGGCTTATATATATCTATTTATTCTAATAAAATGGAGTTCTGTACCACCCTCTAAAGCACCATATGCATTAAAAATTCTGGCGTCTCTGCAAGGAGAGGGAAACGATATTTTTGTAAAGTACAATCCCAAATGAGCCGGAACCAAAACTTCTTCTATACTCTTTCTCTCCATTGATGTCATTGAAATCCATCGGTTACAATCAATCAATTAATTGTTAATACAAATCATCTCTAAAAATATACATATGCAATAACTTTCCAATTCAAAAACACATACACAAACCAACCCTTTCACTAACACCGATTCAAAAATTGACTGAATCGCCTAATACAACTGTTCTTTGCCAGTGATTGTTATGGTGTCAACACCGTTAATTTGGTAAGTATCACATATATTCAAGTTTTTTTGTAAGGTTTTGATTGTTCTTTGCCCATTGCAATTAAATGACTAATATCAAGTTAAACAAAATCTGAAAATCAAAAACAACTAATGCCGTACTTATATGAAAGTGACCAAACAACTAATGTCGTACTTACAAAAGATGTGATACCATCACAACTTACAAACCTAATAACGAAAATAATTATTGCACATTACACTATAATCAATTAGATAAAGCCCGTGCGCTTTGTATTAACCACAAGCCCATTTAGAAAATATAAAGACCAAAAAACAAAAACAACATCACACATTTTTAAATTTTAAAATTTTTATACAACAAAGATAAAACAATTCATACAACATACTAAACAATACTTAAGTATACACTCGCCAATATACAGAAAGAATACAGGATTAACAATTAGATTCTCAGCCCGTGCGTAGCACGGGTTCTGCATGCCTCGTTATGTATATAGTTTGATGATTTCACTTTAAATATCTTTAGCTATTTATCTATTTAGATTAAATTTTTCAAAAAAGAATATGTATATACGTTCGCTGTCGAAAGATTTTCTTTTGAGTTATGAAATGTCTGCATCATCTTGATTTTATGAAAAAGCCATCTGTTGGTTATTGTATGTAAAGAAAACATTTTAAGAGATAAAGTACGTAGTTTATCAATACGTTCAACTATTAGTTCGATGTACATTTGACATGTTTAAATAAATTCAAAGATGACAGTTTCATGAAAATGGTTTGGACATATTATTGACGAATGACGGATCATGAGACATAAATTATAAGCTACTAGTACAATGTATAATCTATATCTAACATTTTATAAACTCATTTGAATACTTTCATTATTTTTATAAAATCTAAGACGCGAGTATTATATTTTCTTAGGTCGTCGTTAAAAGCTCGCGACTTGTTGATATACGTTATATCATCGTAATTCGCTGCTGATCACTACGGTGAGTATTCACGAACCCCTTTTTCTAACTATTTTAATCGCTTTGGGGTGGATGCATGAATTATACTTGAACTAAATTGATTACTATTTTATGAACTCTTTTGACTTAAACTTTTGAACTTAAATCAAACTCCTGAACTTTATTGCGAACTTATGACTTGTTTTGAACTTAATGAACCGTATGTTCTATGACCTAAAGTCTCACTGTGTCGGTGGAGCGTTCTTGACCTTAAGTCTCGCCGTGTCGGTGGAGCGTTCTTGACCTAAAGTCTCGCCTTATTGGTGGAGCGTGCAAAGTCTCCCATGTTCGGAGCGTTCTTAATTGTATATAATAGTTGTATGATGTACTGTTCGTACATTCGCATTGTTAGTCTCCTATCAATAGGTAGTATGGATAGCGCTATTNAATCACTAACTTGCAATTTCAATTTTAGACCATATGGACATGTAAATCATCACATAGTGACCAAACAAACAATAAGAATCATATGAAAGATTGATCATAATTTCTTGACATGAAATCAGTATCATAATTGAAAGAAAAAAAATGAGATTGAACAAACCTGAGTTGGGGTTGATTTCAAAACTGAAATCAATAACTAAAATCTGTAAATGAAAAAAAAAAAAAAAAAAAAAAAAAAGTATTCTCTAATTCAGATTAAATTCGAACTAAACCTAAAAATATATATTACCTGAATTTGGGTGATTACTGATGATGCAATACAGCAATAATGATGATGCATATCATCTAAAAAGTATTCTCCATATCATTTAAATTGTCATCTATATTATTCAAAATCAAACAAACACTTTCGAAAACACATACATACAGGAATCATATTTCAAGGTTTAACTAATCGAATGCAAATAGTAATTAAAACTGGAATTGAAATTCAAACAAACCTTAATAAACACAAAACATATGAATTTCATATGTACTCAGCGATCGGTTAATGAATTTGTTGAACTTGAATTAGGGAAATGACGATTGTTGATTTTGAGTGTGGTTTTTGAGGTAATTGCAGTTCTAAGCGTTCATTTAGGTTTTAGGATTATGGCAAATGATGTTTGTTTTGTGAATGAAATCAATTTCATCCATGATAGGCGTTTTGAATTTTAAATTGATAATTGAGAGAGATTGATTGCTGATTTTTAGAGGAGTTACTAATCGGGGGGCGGGGAAATCTTTTGTGTGTTGAAACTGAAGTGTAAGTCAAAGGAGTTAGATATATCTAACACCTACAATCTTGCCTTATGAATTTTGTTTTTCAAATTGTTTCAAAAAACCACTTTGGCATAGTGGCTGGAGTTGTTATTGCTTACATGAGAGACCGGTGTTCGATTCTCACTTGTGTCAAATTTTTTAATACAATTCCGGAAATTTGATGGAATTGTGATTGCTGACTGGACATTGCACTTGATTAGTAGGCATTAAAATTGTGATGACTGGACATAGGACATGATGAGTCATCATTATGTGCTTCATGTACAATCTTCAAAGCATCAAGTGCAACTCATATGTAGCCTCTTATATATATAAAGATATAATGGTACAATTTTAGATTGAGAAGAATGAGAAATAATCTAAGCTATTCATCTCATTAAATTAGATCAAGGGATATATATATATATATATATATATATATATATATATATATATATATATATATATATATATATATATATATATATAGAATCCGGATCGATTGAAAAGAGTTTTAGATTGAGAAGAATGAGAAATAATCTAAGCCATTCATCTCATTAAATTAGATCAAGGGCATAATGGTACAATTTTATATTCTCTTTCATATTAAAACCACATTAATACTTACTCCTTGTTTTTTATTCTTGATCCTTTTTTTTTCTCCATCGTTAACACTAGCAATTCAAATGTATTTAACAAATCTAAAATTGCTCCAACTTGCTTATTACTCATTACGTGACTTGTTATGTCCAATGGTTCATGTGATTTTTTAATCTTTAGATGATTCATGTAATTTATTGATCCAATGATTCATGTAAGTGTTCTCAAAATTTGTGGTCATAGTTCAAAGTTTGAGATTGGCCATATGATGTCTTCAGTGCTATGGATATCAATTTTTCTACGGTTGTGACTATTTCTTTTTATCAACTTTTAATTATTGTCATTAAAAAGATTTTTCTTAAATCATATCATATGTGATACAGTTAAAGAGACATATTATTGTCGATAGTCTTGAGTCATAAATGATACAAGTCATCAGTTGATCGAAATTTGAATCATTATGTTAATAGTGAATCATAAGAATATATCGATGTTATGGTTCGAGCAATGTTGGTATCACGTTAAGTTACCGTTGTGATCGATGTCTGAATCATTATGTTAATCGCGAATCATGAGAACATAACGTTATTATTGGAGCAATGATGGTAAGTTACCATTGTGAAAGATTGATTCACATTTTTTTTTATGATTCAAAATATTTTACAGACACAATCGGAATAAGATTCAAGAAATAAACCACATGATTCAAAATACTTTACATATTTTGTAATAATAGCCTAAAAGAACTTGATATTATTAGTGATTCACTAGTTCGGTTATGATTCACCAATAGAACTAAATTGTGTAATTATTAGTCTTTCAATCACTAGTCGGAATAAGATTCAAAAAATAAATCACACGCTAAAACACCAACGTTATTGTTTTGAATTAATGATCCAAAAAGATATAAAATAGCAAATGATATCAAAGGATTAAGAAACCAAAGATTCACTATATACATGTATAATTTATCACTAGTTAAACCAAATGTATCAAACGTATTAATAAGATTCACTATATACAAGTATAATTTATCACTAGCTAAACCAAATGTATCAATCAGATTCAAAAAATATTTTGAATTTTCAAAATGAGTTTTGATTTTTATTGGCAACTAGTGATAAATTTAAGAAATGAGTGATTCACAATAACACGGATACTTGAAAATTGAGATAGGAACATAAAATGTATTAATAAGAATCATAACTGTTGGAGTCTTGATTGATTCGAATAAAGAATCGAAAGTGAGAAAAAGAATCATACGAATGATTTAATGATTGAAAGAAACTAGTAGAAACCGTAATTCTTGGGGGGTATTGAATTCTCATTTAACTCTTTAATGACACAGTTACTAATTTACCCTTTTGATTCAAATTAATGACTTGTATATTGCATTAAAACTAAATAATTTTCAATGGTCTAGATTGCTTCTCAACCTTCTCCATCTAAAATCCTATATATGTATGTATATATATATATATATATATATATATATATATATATATATATATATATATATATATATATATATATATATATATATATATATATATATATATATATATATATATATATATATATATATATATATATATGTGTGTGTGTATATATATATATATATATATATATATATATATATATATATATATATATATATATATATATATATATATATATATATATATGTGTATATATATGTATATGTGTATATATATATATGTGTATATATATATATATATATGCAAAGGATCACGTGCGGATGTTTTTTTTTAGTGCGGACGTACGGACAGATCTAGACCGTCCATCCAGATCTGATCTAGATCTAATCACACACGCGCGCTATCATCACGGTACCAATTGACCATGCAAATGATTTTTTTAATTTTTTTCCTTTTAAGGGATCCTTACAATTGTTGTCTTCTTTATTTTTTTTTTTTTTTTTTCAGATTTTTCTGAGCACTTTTTTTGTTTTTAATTGTGAGTCCTACCATGATATTAAGGATATTATGAGTTCTACAATGATAATAACGATTTTACTTAAAAAGTTACTTTGATATTAGTAAAAAACTTAATATCACTGTTTTTTTTTATTACGTTATTAAGAAAAGTTACGTTGATATTAAAAAATTTAACTTTGATATTAGTAAAAAACTTAATATCATTGTTTTTTTTATTACGATATTAAGAAAAAATTGCGGTGATATTAAAAAAAAATTATTTTGATATTAAGAAAGCATGATATTAAGTTTTTTTACATGTAAAAAAATTATTGTGATATTAAAATTTTTATAAAGTTTATTTGATATCAAAATCTGATTTTGACTTTTTTACAAAAGTCAAAATCAGAGTATCACAATACCTTTAACGAAAAAAACGATTTTTTTTAAATTTTTTTCAGTGATTCTTAATAATTTGTTATCCTCTTTATTTTTTTAGTTTTTTTGATTTTTTTTTAATAAAAAAGCTATTGTGATATTAACGATTTAAAAAAAGACGGGATATTTACGATATTGCAACTCCGCCTTTTTCTTATGGTTGACTAGATGGACGGCTGAGATTCGTCCGTACCATCCGCACTAAAATCCAAAAATGTACCTGATCCCTTCCCTATATATATATATATATATATATATATATATATATATATATATATATATATATATATATATATATATATATAT
>LBNU01016756.1:17077-32288 GCA_014162995.1 Artemisia annua | reverse complement strand
TTATGGTTACACTGTGGACGGTCCCTAATATACACCGGCGGTCCCTTAAATATTTGGAGATCGTCCCTATATAAAGGACCGCCACCAGTGGGCATGTGTATTACGTCTGATTGAGTTTTCTTATGTTTTTCATTTCTAAGTTAACTAGTTTATATCACAAGCATACACACAACAATCCACACAAACCTAAATGCAATGCAAGTATAGAAAGTAAAAAGATAGGAAGAGAAAACGCAAACCAGACACGATGATTTATAGTGGTTCGGCACGAAGCACCTCTTCGTCCTACTCCACTCCCCGAGTACCACACTCGAGAGTTACTTCACTAATCAACACGCTCCTTTATGGCGGAACAACCGTACACAAGCTTACACCAAGTTTAACGACACTAAGCGGAATTTCGAGTCCTAATCCTAGCTAGAACCAATCTACACCAAGGCCCACGTGGCTACACGAACAAGCACTCTTGTCCCACTTAGATCGACATACGATCTAAGCCTTCACACGAACGAGCACTCCCGTTCACTTGAACCTTCACCCGATTCAAGTCTTCACACTAAGACATTCTTGTTTTACATATGTTGTTTGTTTGCTTATGTTTGGCTTTTCGAAAATGACACATTTACAAATTGCGTTGCAATGTAAATTCCTTGAATATTTCGGATGAAACATCGAAGTCGTCAATCCTACTTCGTTGTGTATTTTAAGCACCTTTTAAACATATTAGTTTAATGTTTGGAACACAACCTTTGGACAAGAAGACTCAATATGACATCATCAACACAAGTGTAAGTTATGATCTGATGCATATTCTTTTCGTTTTGAGAAGGACGTCATTATTTTCATACCAATGGAGTGTGATTGAGTATGTAGGTTCAAGATGATATGTTTTGTTATATCTTGAAACTAGACAAATAATGACTCAAATTTCATGTCCACACTAAAAAAACTTGTCAATTAGATTTGATAATGATATCAATCATATTTTGAATAATGAATCGATATAAGCTCGAAATCTTTCTTGACCCTTACAACCACTCTTTTTAATAAAGAAAGTAAGTAAAGATTTATGGAATATGCTCCATCAAATATAATACTCGTTATATGTGTGAGGTTACTAATAATGACATATGAACTTAATGATTCAAGATTGTCATTTATTTTGTATGTGAAAACTATTTATTATTATGTATAATATGCATAGTTTTTGACATTACATAAGTATAAAGATAATTATCCTAACCATTTTTATACAATACACAACTTATGTAAAAATAGTTTTATGACTACTTGTTTGAAACAATTAGTGTGTGTTCAAATATATGCAAGGTTCATAAATACATTTTCTTTTTATTAAATACTAATGTATTATTATAAACCTTTATCTTGATTAGACAACCCATGGTCAACCAAGATAAGTGCATGCAATGTTTTAGAAATCATGTTGAAGTAGTGTTACACATTTTAAGGTGACATATTTTTAACACTTGAATGTTTAGAAAGATAATTATGTAAGACAATTATTTTCGACATGATTAATCATCTTAGTCTACTCATCTAAGAGATTTACTAAACCATTATATCATAAGCAATCAAAAACACATAATCATCTAGCATAACATACACAAAGATATTCGTAATCATTTTGTATGTTAGATACAACAATGTATACATAGCTTGATAGTTTCGTCCCCTTTTAAAAGATTAGTTAAGATTGATATTTTGGAAAGATGAAGACTCAATTTTTCAAAGATTCATTTACTAGAAGTGCTCTGACTCGAAAGTAAGAGTAAAATGCAAGTTTTACGTTAAAACGTGACATACGGTTTTGACTACTATGTCGTATTTTGCATTTACGATTTAATTAAGTTTGAAATCAATCCTTGCAAGCATTTTTAAATGAAATTACATTCAATTACCTTTAAAATGGCGGGTGGCACGACTTCTACGGACTTACGGTTAATTTTATATGAATTTTCAAAGTTTGACACTATTCTGGTGGAGGTCCCTTAAATGCCCGACGGTCCCTTAGTGATAAAGGACCGCCCCAGTAAGAAAAACACATTTTTCGTTTAAAAATTCATTTTCTTCAAGCTAGTATACGAAGTGTATTTAACCAACAAAACAAGTACGAATTAAACAACAAAGCACAAGTTTAGCAACTAAACACTTTTCATATTTAATCCCTCTCAATNGATCTAAGCCTTCACACGAACGAGCACTCCCGTTCACTTGAACCTTCACCCGATTCAAGTCTTCACACTAAGACATTCTTGGATCTTCACCCAATCCAAGCCTTCACACAAAGACACACTTGGATCATCACCCGATCTAAGCCTTCACACAATGACTCAACTAAGTCCTAACCTATACACTAGGACATCACTCTCCTCACAACAAATACATGAACTAATCTAATTACAAGACTTCTTGGATCTACATCACCATCCAAGTTCACACAAATATCCCCATCCTAGACTCACACATAAGTCGGAAACGTTTACAATATTTACAGAACCTATACCCATAACACTTGTTACGTTTGTGTGTGGACACCTATAACACTTCGATTCTTGACGACTTCGAGTGTTCTTCTCTTGCACATGATGTAGTGGATGACGAGATCAATTATAAACACATACCAAAGAGTTATAGTGATCAAAGAATGAAAAGGAAATACCAGGAAATTTTTGTGCAAAGAGGATCAGTTTTTCTGGTGAAAATGGGTCAATATTTATAGACAGCTCAAGGAGGGAGGGACGGTCCCTTAAACCTTGGACCGTCCTTTATCAATAAGGGAAGGTCACCTATTTAAGGGACCTTCCCGACAGTTTTTTTCCTTTAGTGGTGAAATGTTACCTGGTGAAATCTTATCTGATTTGGGCGAGAAATGAGGCCGTTTGGATAGTTTGAAATTCAAATTTCAAATTTATCTTTCTTATTAAAACTTTCTTTATAAATACAAAAATAATTTGTCTAGTTTATTTTTGTAAAAATATTTTGTGACATTTATAAAATGTAAGGATTAAGGACCAAATGATTTTCTTTGATCACTTAACAAAGTTGGTAAAGTGTTTGTTCATACCTGAAGTGATTTCGAGAGACGTTGATGTGTGAACGAGTAACTTGTGCACTTTACGTTATGTATTACAAGTTACGTGTTTGTCATCATTAAAACATGAAGACATTGTATTGATTAAATGTCGTAACGGTTGCACTAACAGTCATCTCAAATGATGATGAAGATATGTCAACGCCAATTGTTAGAAACTTCATGGAGAATCAAGTTGTAGTACTTGGACGAAAAAGCATTTACAGTTTAATGGATGAAAGTGAAAGTGAGAGTGATTAAGATTAAGTGTGGAGTACATTGTTACTTAAGTTTCTTCTTCAAACTTCATTTTGTTAAAACATCTTGTTTCAATTGGAAATGAAAATTATAAATAAAAGATAATTCCTATCTTTTGAAGATATTTAAAAAAAATGCGGTTAACCATAAACATGAGGTCATAGACAGATCCATGGTTCTTAGACTTTTTATTACGATTCGGTGATATAGTAGAAGGGTTATTAATGGAAACTATGTACGTATACCTGATGACATGACCATTCCATACACTGACGAGGTTACCTCAAAAAGATGCATTAATCAATGACATGTTTCCTTCCTTGAATAACAACGCACATTCTCCGTTGATATAATTTCAAAAGCAATCTTATCAACTGAAAATGAACATGTTGACAACATTAATGATCAGTTGATTAACAAATTTCGAGCGAACTATTGTTTTGATGAAGCAGAAGATGACATGAACAGCTTCTATCTTATGAAATTCTTAAACTCACTTAACATTAGCGGATTGCCCCCTCATTACTTGCGCTTAAAAAATGGATGTCCCGTTATTCTTTTAAGGACTCTTGATCCAGAAAATGGATTATCTAATGGCACGAAGTTGATATGTAAATACTTAGATCCTAATGTCATCAATGCCGAGACAGCTGTCGGCCAACGCACTGGAATTAAAGTTCTCTTGCCGAGAATTCCTCTTCCTCCATCTAAAGAAGACGTGTTCTCTTTCAAACTAAAGAGAAAATAGTTTCATGTGCCCCTTAGCTTTGCATGGTCAGCTTTATGTTGCGTTGTATAGAGGGATATCACGTAGAAGTTAGAACTACAAAAGTATTAGTGAAGCCTACCAAAGAGTTCAGTCAAGAAGGAGTCTACACCTTAAATGTCGTGTACCAAGAAGTTTTACGTGACGAATAACGTGTATTGTTGGTTATTTTAAATTGATGTAATGTTTTATTATCAGTTTCATTATATATATTTATACATTTTTTGATACATTTTAAGAATTGTTATTTGAATTATTGTTACAACCTTTTTAAATTACATTTTGGTTATTTCATGTTTTATGCATAAACGTTACATGAAACATTTCACCACAATTTCGCTATTATAAATATTTGCCGCTAGCTAATCTCGTTGCACGTACGGCTACCCGCCCAACATTATAATATAAGTATAAATACTTTGGCTTGTATTTAATTTGGCTTAGGCTAGAAAGCAAGGAGGTGAAGCCTTCACCTAGCCCCACCATTTCACGCAGCAAGTCCCTTGCACACTCCCAGTCTCACGCGCTAAGCACGAAACCCAAAACAAGTTATAGCGGTCAGACCTCCTTTCTCTCTCCCACTTATTTTATTATTTTTTATTTTGTTTGTGAGTGTGTGTGAAGTATTTAGTGGGGTATATTTGTATAAAGTGGTTATTTATTGAGAGGTGAAGTTAGAGGCGACCTTAACTATTAAATGGTGAAGTGAAGTGAGGAGAAGTGAGAGGAGAGAGAAAGTTGAGGTGACACTGAGGTGTCAGGTGAAAAAACCCTCCCCTTGCCTACCGGCCTTAACACGAACAACTTCACTTTACGATATGTAGCAAACAGTTTATTAACTTCATTCAATGCGTTCCATAAAGAGAGAATAATATAATTATATAATTTAATCAAACTTTCTTGAAAACTAACGAAGGAACTTTTATGTATGTTGAAAGTTGAAAGTTGAATGCACTTAAGTAGTGATTTTAACTCGTCGGATTCGGTTTCATTTTTGTTGGATTTTTACACTTAATCCGTTTGACCAGATTGACATACTCCAGTATAACGCATATAAAAACCATTTGCTTATAAAGTCAAAAACTATATATTTGCGAAGTTAATTAACAACAAATATGCACATGTAACTTTACATATTATAACTTGATATCAAAATGATCAAGATATATGAAATTAAGTATTCTTAGAAATGAGAAGTAACTTGCATTTTGAACTCGTGGCGATGGTTTTGTACTAAGTGCATCCACTATGGTGGGTTTATGAAAAGGTTTATGTTTATTTTAATCATAGTGGACACTCATTTCATGTCTATGTGGCATGAAGAGGTCCTAATTCTTGAACCTCTTTATAAATTAAATACATTTAATACATTTGTTAAAAAAGACATTATATGAACTTGCAAAGGTTTATAATATAGTGAATGTAGGTTTATAAAATCAAAAGGTCTAAAATTTATTGATATATTAATGTATAAACCTTTGTAAAAGGTTTATCATAGTGGATGCTCTAACAAGAATGCGTCAAATAATAGAATGTAGAGCTTAATCAGCTTATGTTGTGGGTTAGGCCGTATAAACTTAATGGTTCATGACTATGTATAGTGAGATAATCTTGATGGGAATTACTATATATATAATGTACGGGCAAAAACGACACACACTATGTCGTTTTGATTTCGCCTGTGTTTAGCCCAGCCCATTGCTACTGTCTAGGCCCAGTATCTTAGCCTGATTCTTTCTTTCTTTTTCATTGTTTGATATTAACGACGGCACCGCTTGGATTCACACGCAGTCAAATCAGTCCATGAAAACGGGGTGTAGGTTTTGATTGTTAGGGGTTTTCTTTGTGCTTTGAGATTCAGTAGCAGTTTATGAAGGGGAAAAAGTTACGGTTTTGACTTTTCGATGTGTTGGGTGTCGGAAGATTACTGGGAGATTTGTTGTTATGAAGAAGATGATGATTTAGATTTTGATACGGAATTTCGGCTGTCAGGTTTCGGTTTGTGATTTACTGAGGTTTATATTTTCTTTTTCATACTTTTCTACCTACGAATCTTTTCTTGATGTTATATGTTCATATCTATATTTCTTTAATAGTGTTGGGGTTGCTTATTTTTATGCTGATAAATCAACATTTATAAGTTGTGCACTTTAGTAAATAGTATTCAGACTTGCTTATTCTGTACAAAAAAAACTACAAGGCTGTAAAAAAATTACATAGCAAGATCTCAATCTAATTGGTTTACAAAGGATTTAAGATTGAATAGATGATGGTAAAAAGTAGTAATTGAGTTCACCTTTTATAAGCGTTAATAAAGGAGCATCACCAACCTGGAATTGGTTATATGATAATGGATTGTGATGATTGTTATAATTTGAGGGAAACGAAATGGGTCGTTGAAGATCTAATGCCTTTTATTTTGAAAATTTTTAGTCACTATTTATCTTACGATATGTATAATCTAATAAATCTATATGTTTTGCAGCGCGGAATCACCAACGTTGAAAATTTTAGGTTGCCTTTTATTGAAAACTCACCTGCTGCAGCTACTACTCCCAGCACTTTGCGTCAAAGTAGTAGCCACAAACTTTCAGTCACTCAGGGTAATTTCATTACTTATGGTCGATCAACTTAGTCAAGTTGCTTATGTGGTAGTGTCATCGTTTTTCTTAATTGTAGCTCGGCGTATCAGAGACACAATGACCACATCCCTTAGTCAAGTTGCTTATGTGGTAGTGTCATCGTTTTTCTTTACCATGCTATGGCTACGTTTAAAATATGTTTCCGAGTCAAGGAGGAGGATCATAAACTACATCACGAAGGGATGTGGTCATTGTGAATGAAGAGTAAGGGGATTTCATTTTTTATGTGTGCCGCAACTATTTTGAGCCTAATGTTTCTACCTTCTATTNTGATTGTTATAATTTGAGGGAAACGAAATGGGTCGTTGAAGATCTAATGCCTTTTATTTTGAAAATTTTCAGTCACTATTTATCTTACGATATGTATAATCTAATAAATCTATATGTTTTGCAGCGCGGAATCACCAACGTTGAAAATTTTGGGTTGCCTTTTATTGAAAACTCACCTGCTGCAGCTACTACTCCCAGCACTTTGCGTCAAAGTAGTAGCCACAAACTTTCAGTCACTCAGGGTAATTTCATTACTTATGGTCGATCAACTTAGTCAAGTTGCTTATGTGGTAGTGTCATCGTTTTTCTTAATTGTAGCTCGGCGTATCAGAGACACAATGACCACATCCCTTAGTCAAGTTGCTTATGTGGTAGTGTCATCGTTTTTCTTTACCATGCTATGGCTACGTTTAAAATATTTTTCCGAGTCAAGGAGGAGGATCATAAACTACATCACGAAGGGATGTGGTCATTGTGAATGAAGAGTAAGGGGATTTCATTTTTTATGTGTGCCGCAACTATTTTGAGCCTAATGTTTCTACCTTCTATTTGTAGGAAAAGACTTGCTACTGATGTCGTGGAATCAGTTTGACGAGATAGAAGGGAACATCTTTGCTGAGCTAGGGCCAGGAGCTATGACCTTTGGCACCAAGACTTAAAGTGACTACTTTTTATAGTAACATTTTTTACTAAATTGGTCGTTTAATTTTGGGCTTGGTTTACATTCTAATTAAAACATATTTTAAACGTAGCCATTTTTAAATGTGGGTTGATTATTAAGTCAAATAAACCTTATACAGGTATCTCATTGACAGCGAGAGAGAGCTCAGGCTTTATGATCGACCCACCTGTTACTCATGAATTACAAATGAAATAATGGTAAGTGTTCAAATGTAAACTATTTAGGAAGCTTATCTCAGTTGGACCGTCACATAATTCCTCATGTCACCATGAATCTGAAGTAGAAGTAATGTGGGTGTCTATTTTGGGTTCTAGATTATTACATATACTATTAATACATCCGCATTAGTTAATTATAGCTAATGATAATTGTGAATTTTTGACAATTCTAGAATGACTATACTTATATGGGATGGAGGTGCAGGTCTTTCTGCGACATATGCTTATCTGATGTCGAGAGACGTTAACACTTATTTTTTGTGGTTGTGCTAAAGTAAGTATGAAACATTTGATGCATTTTTTATATGAAAATATAAGCCTATTTGGGTGTTGCTTGATTTTAAATGGGTCAAAATTTAAACGTTGCTCAAAGTTCAACTAATATCTCTACTGTTTTTCATAGGTACAGTGGGTAAATATTCTACATGCTCGAACACGGATACATACCAATATCAAACAACCTGGGTTGAATGGCTATCTCCTAATCAAGCAACCTGGTATACTCATTTTAATGGACAATCGAATCATGAATACTATGCATGTTAGCCAACAACCTGACTTTCAATGTTGTTACTACAGCTGCAGAGATCACGTCCGTAGTTTGGTGGGACAAATGGAAATACTAGGAACCCACATTATATGAGTCAAGGTGAGTAAATGAAATCATTTTTATGAACCCACATTCTATAAGTCACGGTGAGTAAATAAAAGACACTAACTTGCTTCAAAGATTTCTAAAAAAGTGTCCGTGTACTTCTGGTACGTGTTAGGTGCCATACAAGGCTTTACAGTTTGATTTGTGCAAAAATGTTGGTTTGTGTGCGATAGTTTGTTTAAGCATATTTTTGCACTTATCAGGTGATTTGAATTGGGCTATATTTCATGAGTTCAATTTTTGTCAGTACATCATTGGTAAAAGCGTTGATCGTTAATAAGGGTTGACTCAAATTTTGGGAAGATGTCAACCTGATTTCTCTGTGTCATGAAAGCAATGTAACATCAGTCGGAAATTGTAACCATAATTGTTTACGAGTTGAAAAGTTTTAAATTTGCAGTTTTCATGGTATAAAGAGAGTTACTGTTTCAAGCTAGCTGATATGATGGACCAGAATGAATGACGTGTTGGGAAGTGAAAGATCCGTTGCAAGAAGGAAAGATAACTGCTTTAAAATAACATTCAAAGTCAGATGTACCTGTTGATAAGCACACATTCAAGGCAAGAGAAACTTAGACGACACGTTTCATGTAATTGCCCTTTTTTTGACATCCACTGCATTTCGTGTACGTTATTATTACTGGATTGAAAAAACAATGAAAATACCTATGGTCACTCACTTGGCTCGCAGGTACCTGTTGGTACTGCACATCAGCCCGTCACAGGTAATCGCCGCTTAAATAATGACTGGTATATGTACGATAACTGATACATGTGCAACTACCTAAATTTTAAACATCCCATTCTCTAAATTTTTATAATTTTTTGTTTGCAAGGTCAGGATGCATCAAAAGCTAATGTGACCGACACCAGTTCCGTTGTTTCGTCTGGCAACAATAGTTGGTAGTAGCCTTTACGTAAGCAGTTAGTAAGTTAAACATCCTTGATACTTTTTGTATGTATGAAAACTGTTTCATTTTACCATTATATTTTACATGATGCAAGTTAGTTCATATATGCGTACATGTTTCTTAAGAATATGTAACCGACCTTCCTAATCAAGAGAATGGTTTTGTTTTAAAATTAACATCAGACATGGCTATGCTCACCGTAACGCGTAAACCATGTCAAACCAAGTTCAGTGCCTTCATTGTGAACAACAGAGACCCATTATGTTGATTGCTTCTCTGCCCCAGCTCTAACATCTGTGAGATGATAATACTTTCTAAACCAGTTACTCGAACGTCATATTACACGAAGGTACAGTCGAATAGTCGCTGCCCCGCCGCAACGCGGCGGCCCGCAGCCGTCCTCGTTTTAGACATTTCTAGTTACTAAAAGGCTTCTATAATGGATCCATCAGTTCAGAATACACTAGACCAGTATGAAACGATAGTAGTAGGCTTCTATAATGGATCCATCAGTTCAGAATCCACAATTGATAATTTGACACCACTCGTCATTTCATGAATATAGATATGAGATATAAACAAAGAGTAAACTGCACAAACCATTCATGTGGTTTGTTTAAATTTGAGCTAATCAGTAATCATCACAGCAAAACTATCTGGAAGTATTATTTTAATAATGGTAAATGAAGCAGATTCTTGGCTAGCACCTATCCTCGTCCCCAACCTCGATTCTCTAAAATACCTCAATACTCTCCCCAATCTACGTCATGGTCATACTGGGACACAGGGTTGAGACGCGATGATACCTTAAACAATGCCCTTTTTTTTTGGAAGGATGAGCTTGTGAAGAAGGAAGCCCCTTCAAGGCTCTTATTAGGGAGTGTTTGTCAGGATAAGCATATTAGCTTATATGTGTTAAATATGCCTAACCAAGTGTTTGACTAAGCTTATATGAGTGTGTTTATGAGCTTATATAAAGGTTTTTGATAAGCCTCAAAAGTGTGGCTTTTTTTTAAAGAATAGTAGCTTATACAACATGCTCCACTACAAATTACAATTTTACTAATAATTATATCTAATCTATCATTCATATTTTTCAACCTATCTCCTTTTTAGCCATTTACTAACCTAAGCTAAACCAAACACTTGAGCTTGTTAGCTTATCAAACATAACCTAATCCAAATACTTAACATGATCATATTAATTTATGATATATAAATCATAAACTGTTTATATAACATAAACATAAATTTATAAGCTCAGTCAAAACCCTTCTTTAGTCGACACTAACTCACTAGTAAACGATGGTCACATCTACTAAACTTTGTATTAGTCGATATTAGCTCACTTGTAAACTTATGATCCCCTAAATTAATAGCTAGAGATATGTTATTTATTAATTAGCTATATTATTATGGTCGTATCTACTAAACATTTTTTATTAATTGGTTAGGTTGGTTCGCCGTGGTCACGAGCTTAGTCGTGGGTTTATTGTAGAGGTGGCAATTTAAAACCCATGGGTAAAAGTTGGGTCAAGTTGGGTAAATATTTTCAATGGGATGGGTTTAGTTGGGTATTGTTAAATAATTTAGATGCGTCAAGATGGGTTTAGTAATTTTAATTAATAAATATTGATGGGTCTAGTTGGGTCAAATAATACAACCACAAGGGTCTAAGTTGCGTATTTACTAAAATTCTAAAAAACACTCCTAGTTTTCGTCCGTTTTTTACATTTTCGTCCGTTTTTTACGTTTTCGTCAATTTTTTTACGTTTTCGACCCTTTTTTACATTTTCGTCATTTTTTTTACGTTTCGTCCGTCATTTTACGTTTTCGTTCATTTTTTTACATTTTTGTCCTTTTTTTACGTTTTCGTAAGTTTTTTTACGTTTTCGTCAATTTTTTTACGTTTTCGATTGTTTTTTTACGTTTTCGTCTGATTTTTACGTTTTCATCCGTTTCTTTAAGTTTTCGTCAGTTTTTTTAAGTTTTCGATCATTCTTTTACGTTTTCGTTCGTTTTTTTACGTTTTCAACTGTTTTTACGTTTTCATCCGATTTTTTACGTTTTCGTCGGTCTCTTTACGTTTTCGTCTGTTTTTTTTTACGTTTTCGACCATTTTTTTATGTTTTCGTCTGATTTTTTATGTTTTCGTCCGTTTTTTACGTTTTCGTCAATTTCTTTACGTTTTCATCAGTTTTTTTACGTTTTCGATCATTTTTTACGTTTTTGTCCGAATTTTTATGTTTTCGTCAGTTTATTTACGCTTTCGTCAGTTTTTTACGATTTCTTCAGTCTTTTTACGTTTTTGTCAATTTTTACGTTTTCAATCGTTTTTTCGTTTTTGTCTGATTTTTTACGTTTTCGTCAGTTTATTTACGCTTTCGTCAGTTTTTTTACGATTTCTTCAGCTTTTTACGTTTTTGTTAGTTTTTTTACGTTTTCGACCTTCTTTTACGTTTGTGTCCGATTTTTTACGTTTTCGTCAGTATTTTTAAGTTTTCGTCGGTTTTTTTACGTTTTCGACTTTTTTTTGCGTTTTCGTCATTTTTTTACGTTTTCGACCATTTTTTTACGTTTTCGTCCGTTTTTTTACGTTTTTGACCGTTTTACGTTTTTGACCTTTTTTTACGTTTTCGCCAGTTTTACGTTTTCGTCCGTTTTTTTTTTGCATTTTCCACCTTTTTTTTATGTTTTCGTCTATTTTTTACGTTTTCGTCAGTATTTTTACGTTGTCGACTGTTTTTTACGTTTACGCCATTTTTTAACGTTTTTGTCTGTTTTTTGACATTTTTGTCAGGTTTTTTACGTTTTCGACCTTCCGTAACGTTTGTGTCTGATTTTTTACGTTTTTGTCAGTATTTTTACGTTTTCGTCAGTTTTTCAAAGCTTTCGACCCTTTTTTACGTTTCCGTTTTTACGTTTTTGTCCGTTTTTTAACATTTTCACCCTTGTTTTTAAGATTTTCTCCGTTTTTTACGTTTTCGCGTATTTTTTTACGTTTACATTAGTGTTTATACGTTTTCGACCGTTTTTTAAAAAACAGGCAAAAAAGTAAAAAATAAAGAAAGAAACGAAAAGGTAAAAAAAAACAAACGAAAACGTAAAAAAACGGACGAAACATAAAAATACATAAGAAAACATAAAAAGTGGTCGAAAACGTAAAAAAACGGACGAAAACGTAAAAAAACGTAAAAAAACTGACGAAAACGTAAAAGAACGATCGAAAACGTAAAAAAACTGACGAAAATGTAAAAAAACTTATGGTCCGCTAAATTATTAATAGCTAGAGATATGTTATTTATTAATTTGCTATGTTATTATGGTCGTATCTACTAAACATTTTTTATTAATTGGTTAGGTTGGTTCGCCGTGGGTACGAGCTTAGTCGTGGATTTATTGTCCAATGACCATTATGTTTGGGATAATATCATGCTACTTATTTCCTAACTTAAATTTTTATTATAAATATACATCCAATATAACATAATCATTAATATACTCTCTTAATATTTTAAATTTTATCAGTGCTTAATTAATAAATCACTATTAAATCGTTATCCTTCGATCGTTGGCATTCGTTAGTAATCCGAAGGATCTAAGGTTTTTTAAACATTTCTGTGTGATATCATTTGTAAACACAATCAAGCTTTTAACTCATTGTCTTGTAATCGTGTGTGTGGCTGAAGTAAACTTATATGTAATTGCATTCACGTATATCTTGTTCTGTATATGTACGTCTGGCCTAAGTAAACTATTATGTAATTGCATTCGCGTATATGTTTTCTGCTTTAGGAACTTTCTAATTGGCTTGAGACGAGTGTAAAAATGCAATCTCTTACATAACAAGAGAATATACAAAATGGATAATCAAATGTTTTAAGAGTTTGCAATTGAACAAATGAGAGAGATCAATTTTGCCACGTAGGCAAATATAAAACATTATTATCAATCAATAAAAGTCAAAATTGGCTTTAATTTGATCAAACTCAGTTAAATTTATCCAACAAAATAAATATTTATAAAAACATATGTGTTGATTAAAGAAAAAAAAAGAAAAAGAAAAAAAGAGTAGTTATATGTATTTAAAATAAACTTATCAGCTTTCACATTTTTAATAAATTCACAAGTTTAATATGTAACTTCTACATACCTTAAAATTTGTACCCCTTATACTTTATATTTTATAAAAGAAACAACACATATGTTTCTTTAATTTATAAATATTATTATTAGTATACAATAAATTAAACTATATTCTCGGAATTATAATATCTAAATGAAAGAGTAAGAAACTATAATTTTATGTAAATGAATACGTGATTATTTATACACGACCGACTCGACCGACTTATGTCTCTCTCTTTAAGCGATTGAGTATGGATAGCCGGGGAAACAATAAATTTAAACTGTCACATTCAATGACGACTCATGATATTTCTCTTTATAAGTATAATTCGCATGTACACGTGTTTAAAATTTAAATACGACTGAAATTATTATATTAAAAATGAAGGCACGACCCCACGGGTTTAAAAAGCTTAGACTTTACAAATCTATAGATTTATGATTTATCACAATTAAAACAAAGTTGTTGAAATATTATTACCCGTTAAGTATCTACTCGAAGTTCAGTTATTGAAATAATGCTAGTTATATAATCTGCTTAAACCTCGTGCATGCGTGATGTTTAAAACTATTATTCTTATAGAATAAACTTAGGAGCTCATGTGCACCTTGAATTTAAGAGTACATTTACCCGTCTTTTTAAAACACATTCATTCACCTTACACCTAAGTGACACATCAACTTTCTCTTTCTAACTTTTTACTCACACTCCCATTCATTATTCACTTTTATCAATCACACCATACTAACATTTCAATTAAATAATCACTTTATATAAATATACCACACTAAATACTTTTACACAAAAATATAAACTCACACAAACTGAAAAGTTAGCCACTGACCATCGCGATACAGGTAGCCTAAATTACATCAATGTTTCTACATCAAGATGTGGTCAAAGTAATAACAGATGAAATTTCAAATATTGCATAAATGCCATGGACCAATGAAGATCAATCATGCCCCTAAGAGATTTTAACTATGAAAATTTTATACCTAACACAACTCACCAATTATGGTCTTTCATGTGCATATTCATATAGCAAGAATTTCATTGACTTCAAAACTCAGTTATGGTTGTAATTATTTATTTCATCCTTCTATTATGAAGTGGAAATAAACTACCTTTAAGTTATCAATCTTCTAAAAGAATAGTCACGCTATTCTTATTGAAAAGTTAGTCCTAATTGAGCATGTGTTATCTTCATGTTTCCTATAACGGGAGTTGCATAATCACTTAAAAATGAATATTTGCATATATATATATATATATATATATATATATATATATATATATATATATATATATATATATATATATATATATATATATATATATATATATATATACAGGGGAGGCCCGGAGGGGGTGCAAACCCGATTCCCGCACAGGGCACATTTTCGAATGGGGCACAAATTTTGAAAATTTTTTAAACTGTGAAGAGCTAATCAACCAATTTGCTATGAAGAATGCTAGGAGAACTTCACGAATTATCGGTTAACTACTATGATATGTATTTTTAATACTATGATTTTGTTATGGATATAATTAATTGTTATAACATTAGTTATCATTAAAAAAAAAAG
>LBNU01016754.1:50131-60338 GCA_014162995.1 Artemisia annua | reverse complement strand
TTTTTCTTACAACGATCTAGGCTAACATTAACTTGTGTTTGCTTAGATCATAATGAAACCTAACTATTATTATCATGGTGATGTGTATGTTTGTTGTTGTGATTTGGGGTGGAATGTTCTCATCCTACGGTTAGACTCTAAGAAAACCTGGCTAACCTCTATCGGTAACAGCTCCTTGAACGTCTTTAGGAAACGTGAATCGTATGTGCGTTAATCGATTTTAAGGTGTATTTCATGCGTAGGTTGCACCCTATCGTTGAGCTTATGATAGGGATACTTGACGTTATCGTTCATAGAGTTGATGGTAGGAGCTTATAGATTTTAGGGCAATTTGGAACGCACTCCCTACGACTTCGTTTAGCGAATACACCCGTCATCCACGCAAATTCAACCATACTAATTACATGGGTAAACAAGATAGGTTTTTTTAGGGAGTAATGAAATCTAAGTAAACACTACTTTCCCACCATTGTCTTTCTACAAAATTTAAGATTATTTTGCTTAGTAGGATATAAAAAACTGGGTTAGTTGACTAGCACTAATTCCGCCCACTCCTTCAAAAAACGAGATTTTACTGCTTTCTAAAAAAACATAAAAATACAAAAATAATCATCCTCCACCCTAAGACCTTAATTAGAGTAGTCTTTAACCTAACGAACACTATTCCCTGTGAGAGAACGATCAATCCCCCGGTACTTGCCACTACACTATACTACATCGGTCAGGTACACTGCCTGGTGGGGATTGTAAGCTTCTCGAGATTCCTTGAGAGGTAAAACGTAGTGCGTAAGCAATCCCTACGCATCTCTAAGGTAGGGTATTTTTTTGTCTTTGATTTTGAACCGAATGAAAGAAACGGGTTTAACAAAATTGTTATATCTCATTCTTTAAATTTTTCAGATATTTAAAAGAAGTTAAGCTTTGATATGATCAATGATGGTTCATTTTCGTTTAATTGACCTTGAAGAGTCATGATGTGCCTTTGAGTACACTAAACGAATGAGACTGAGATCGAAGAGAAATATTTGTTTTGTCCGAGTCTTGTAGTAGTGATGGTGAGTAGAGGAGGATGGGATTTAGATTAGGATTAGTTTAGTGTTTGTTTTGGATTTGATTTGGTATGGCAGTGGTTGATTCAATTCACGTCTTGTAAATATGTTTTGTTTCATTTTTATTATGAATGATGATGACATGAATCTGAGGTTAACGAGAGTTGTGGTATATGGTTTTGGTCATGGTCTTCTTCTCCTTCATCTTGATTTTCTCGAAAGTTTTCCATTCAAAAAAAAATTTGAAACTTTTCGACTTATCGAGAAAATTTTTTTCAAGAAATTTTATCGAGAAATTTTAATTATCGAGAAACTGGGCTTTCGAGAACTTGGTTTTCAAGATCCTAGATATCGAGAAAATTATTTCGATAATATAGGGTTTAGTTTTCTCGAAAAACAGTACTTATCGAGAATCTCTTATACAAGAGATTCCGATTGGATTCCGGTGAGTTTATCCAGTTTCCGATGATTTTTCCGATGAGTTTCCGGCCACCTTTTATACCAGTTTCTGATGAGTATTTGACCATTTTAATCACTTTTGGCCAAATAAATGACGACAACCCAGAAATAAGACCACCTTTAGACCACAAATATATCACAGATTTGGTACAAATAGTCACAAAAATGATGTGTGACATAAAACTGTTAAAAGATGCCGTAAAGGACACAATAAACAGATGTATGAAACTGCTTTAGAAAGGTTTAGACTTTTTGACTATATTAATACCAAAAAAAACTGTTATAACCGAATGAATATGATATCAAATGGTACGGACCCATGGATAAATAGCATATAAAGACGACAACTTTGACAAGATTCGACCACAAATCAACCAAAATAATAACCCTGGCTCTGATGCCACTTACTGGATCATAGTTTTATTGTTGAAATTGTGGATTCGGGAGGTCGGGGAACATGGAAGAAGATGACTTCTATGGTTAGTGAGAGAAAGTAGAGAGAGAAGGGAAATACTATGTGTTTTATTCAATGAAAGGGAAATGATAAAGTTACACAAAGTCTCACCCTCCTAGTGAAGTCTAGGAGGGCTAATATAGCCTAACACATAACAACTATTGGAATATTACGTAACAAGTCCTTGTGTTTTGGCTAAATAGGATAACTAATGTAATCCCGTAAATGTCGTTCCATTTACATGTTAGGACCATAAACTTAGGTCCTAACAGTATATATTGTTCTTGCATTCACTATGTTTTCATGTTCATCACTATGTTTTCATCTTCATCAAGTAAGTTTCAAGTAAACTTTTTAAACTTTTCACACTTTCATTCACTATGTTTTCATGTTCTAGTAACTAATTATGCAAGTATACATATGTTATATACCACTTGTTGTTTATTTTTGGCACTAAAACGAGTTTAAAGAATTTTACTAGCAATCTTTTGAGCCCCATCATTTTTGGTGAAGATTAGGACCCCATGACACCCTAAGAAGGTGTATGGTAGATTAAGGGTTGTTTTGAAGTTGATTGGAGTGGATTTGGACAAGTAGTAAACTACAAAAAATTCATTTTAGACACTATATGAGAGTGGCTGTCCCTTTTTGCAAAACATGGAAAGATCAGGGGTTCATGGGTAATTTTGGACCAAATATTTAGAAAATACATTCAAAAATGAAACTATGGCCATTGGAATGAACAAAAACGAGCTTATAACAAAGGAGATATGATTTTTCAAAGTTAGACGACGAAAACTATTTTTCTGAAAATATACCTGCTGTTTCGCGACTTTCTACGGCTAAAACCAGGTGTTAAACTTAAACGAGACAGCCCGACATATTAAAAATTCACTAGTTCACTGTAACACGAGACCAGAGATATAAAGAACGTAAGAAACGGACTTAAAACGACCAAGATACAAGCGTTTAAAGACGACGTACACAACACTTTTTTTCATCAGCACAACACTTAAAAAATTTCTAAGTGTTAACCATCTCGCCAAATGACCATGTTCAACCCCACTTTTCTCATTGATAAACCCGTTTTTGGAAAATTTATATCATTGACAAAAAGTTAGTTCACCCATCCTAGTTTTCAAAACATCTAACCGTTCGTCAAACGGATTAATAACGAATAACATATGGCCTTTCAAACTTTCTAGAAAACTGCCCAAAACTGCTGAAACAGCCACAAGCACCTCACTTCACAGCTTTTTTTCTTTATGATCGAGACCCGTATGGACAAAATTTCAGTGTTACGACTTTTAGATAATGTTTCAAGCTTCCTAAAACTACGGAGCATTTTCCTAACTCTTAATACACACTATCTTGTGACTAACTTTACAAGGCCACTTGGTCATATTTTCAAAGTTATAAAGAAATGTTATTTTATGACGAAATCACTATAATTGCCGATAAAACACCAAACGAGGATCGTGGAGTACCGTTTCAACATATTTACACGAAAAGTAGTTTATAATTTAACGAGACGTCAAAAATATATTTTTCGACGATAAACGTTATTTTCAAAAGTACGAGTGGTATCGATAACATACGTATTTGCATACATAGCATTATATCATTGCTTACATTAGATCAAATCATTCATAATAGGTCGCGGTTAGAGTCCGAGCCTCATTCCATCACATTCACTATTATCATTACTGCTAGTATATCAGGTGAGTTTTCATAGCCCCATTTTCAATTAATTATTTGATTTATAAATTCTCGGGGGAGAATACATTTCACCATTTTTATACGGGCCAAAGTATTAAATTTATGTACATTGCTTAAGTTACCGCATTTACCATGTTAAAGTCCCCTTTTATTATCATGAACCGTTAATTTGTGAGCAAGCAAAGGTGAGTGGATAGATCTATTGAGGGTGACTCCTCCATCCGCGTTGGGTTGATCACCAACAGTCAAACGGATGCATTTCACTTCATTCATTCAGAGTGTTTGGCAAAGCACTCCTTTTGGGGCAATTATTTTAGTCTAGCTTCGGGGTCATGAGCTTAAGGGCTAATGTACGATTTTATTATTTTTGTGACATTTTGTCATGCATTTTTATACTTGTGGTTACCGTGAAAACATTTCATTTACATTAAACCTATGATTCTCACCAACATTATTATTGACATTTTAGCAATATATTTTCAGGAAATAAAGATCACTTCATGGCATGCATATGGACATTACATAGAGTCGCAGCATCGACGCGTCTCACTTGTTTACTTATGCACTTAAAAACATCGTTTGGATGTAACAAACTTATTTCTACAACTTTTACAAATCATTGGGACCTACATTTTGTAAACTCTGAATTATTTCTATGAATCAAACGATGTATTTTTCAAATGACACTTTAGGTCGTTCAACGTAACTGTAACTGTGATGCTATGGCAGTCACCCCCGGGTATTCCATTCCGTTGCAAGTCATGAACTTGGGGGTGTGACATTCTCCTTATAATAATCATGAGGTTTGATTAGAACACGCTTTCAAATGCACTTGGGATCCTTCATTTTTTCAGCTAATCACTCTCTATTAATAACTTCAATCTCATTAGTCTCATCAAATGACGTCACATCAAGAGGGGCATGACCAGGCTTAAGCATAACATTTGCTTCATATAATGCAGGTTGGGCAACTCTAACGCTCCTAAGGCAATCAGAATTGGGTTCACCTACATCTTTTTCACTGTTTTCATCACACAACCTTTTATGCTTTTAAATCATTTGAGCAGTTTGAATGGTTTGGCCTTGCGTGTACAACTTGTTTTTGAGCTTATTCTTCAACGTTTTAAGTCTGGTGATGAATGCTCAAACACTCATCATTTTTGGTAAAATCTGAACTGCAAAACATACAAAAACACTCAGAAATGCATCAAAATACTGAAAATATCCAAAAATTGTGTTTTATATGTTTTAGATGCAAAATGAGTAAAAAACAGATGAAAAACGTACAAAGTTTTGTCGAGAATAGTTAAGGACTATAGTTTTCATGATCCCCACCATAGCTTACCCAACAGATTGGCAAAAATAGTCCCTGGAATTTAAAAATGTGGAGTTTTATCATTCAAGGTCCCTGAAATATTTTAAGTTGACAAAATTGGTCCTTGAATGAATTTTTGGGTAAATGGCAGAAAAGGTCCCTCAACTTTTGAAAGATTACAAAAATGGTCCCTGGGTATTTACTTTTGGAAAATTCACATTTATGGTCCTTGGGTTATTGAAGCTTGGCAAGTTTGATCCTTATGGTATCTTTGGAAAAGTTTCATTTTCAGTCCCTAAAGTTTTCAGATTATTACACTTTTGGCCCTTGTGAATTATATTACTTAAACCAAATGGACCCTTTGTATTCATAACCCAAAACCAAAAACAAACCCAATACCTTATAACCCCTTCCCCTGGCCCAATCACCTCCCAGGCCCAAAACCCCTTATTTATAAAAACCCGGTCAACACCCCCTTTGACCCTCCCTTTTCCCACCAAAAACACCACCTCCCCCACTTGCCTGTACCTCCTGCAAATCCAAACCACCCTTCACCAAACCTGCTATACTCCCATCCCTTGTTCCCTTGACCTCCATTAACATCCAAAATCCATTTAATGATCTCATCACCCCTCCAAGTTATCACTGCCAGTTGGAAGAAGTTTTCCCGCCAAAAAGAAACAAACATCTAGGATGAAAGGAAGCAATCCATTGGTCCATATGAAAGGTGGGAAAGAGAGAGAAACCCCTGGAGGTCTACAAAAGTCTAGAAAAGAAGGGAGACAGAGAGTTAGTTAGCTAATATAGTGTAGTTTTAGATTTCTCATGTCGTTTTAATTAGTTCTCTTTTTTCAGTGTAATTCTTAGATAAAAATTGTTGTATTAAGTCTCTTTAGTGTATTTGAAACTCATTTCCACTATTAATTTCAAGTTTTCAATCCAATTTCAGTTTATGCAAATTTCCATTATGAAATCTCAAATTAACTTGTATTTGTTAAATGTTGTTAACCACTGTTCTTTAAGCTCATATTAGTTCAATTATAAGTTTCATTAAGTTTATAATGCATGGAAAACAGTTAGGGACATAAAACTCAAAATTACTCAAAAATACAAGAAAATTAGTGGAAAATAAAAAAACAGTTGAAGAAGAAGAAGGAGCACTGGAGCATGGTTTAATTTGGATGTCCATGGGTTAGGACTCCATGGGGAGTGTTAGGACTTGGTAATTAGTCCTTTGTTCTTGGTTCTTGGATTTGAGCAGAATTGCATTTTGTAAGTCAAAACCTCAAATCTCACATATTACTGTGGCTCTGCTTATATAGTGCTTATTTGTATTGTCTATGCTTATTTGATATACTAGGATAATATTAGAGCTTCACTTAACTTAATTGTTAGCTAGATTTCATTGTGCATAATAATCCAAGTTTCACTGTCAAAATACATGCTTTTGATTCATGAGTGGTTGTTGTTATAGTGAGTATTTATGAGCTCAAACTGGTTCATCTCATCATATTATAATATTTGGAATCTGAATTGAGGTCTCAAACCTTTGTTCACAGTGAAAATCACAAAAAAGGAGGAAGAGAAATGTTCCCAAAAAGCTCAAGTCATGAAAGACTGAATAATAAGACCCACACAAAAATTCACCAGTTAATTCAAAAACAAAGATTACATGAAATTTTTACTTTTTGTGATGAACTTTATTTTGCTTTTGTGTACTTTGGTCTAATTTACTGATTAAACATGAATAATAAGGTGTAATGATACTATTAGAAACTAACCTAACAACTTTTGAGTGGATTTGAATGATTATGGTTATAAAAATCTAATAGTGGAATAAATAACAAAGGGTGAAAGGTGATTTTTGACTTTTTAACAAATGACCTTCTGGAATTTTAAGGTTTATATNTGTTTAGTATATGTTTAAGGTTGTTAGTGTTGTTGTTTTTGGTTCTAACATGTCACCTTAGGTTCAGATAGGTCGTATAAACCTTAAAATCTAGAGGTCATTTGTAAAAAAGTCAAAAATCACCTTTCACCCTTTGTTATTTATTCACTATTAGATTTTTAGTAACCATAATCATTCAAATCCACTCAAAAGTTGTTAGGTTAGTTTCTAATAGTATCATTACACCTTATTATTTCATGTTTAATCAGTAAATTAGGACCAAAGTTCACAAAAGTCAAAATAAAGTTCATCACAAAAAGTCAAAAATTTCATGTAATCTGTTTTTGAATTAACTGGTGAATTTTGTGTAGGTCTTATTATTCAGTTTCATGACTTGAGCTTTTGGGAACATGATATTTTGTTGCTTATCTTCACTAGAATATTTTTATTTTATTTTTATTTAGCTTATTAACTGCTTATTTTGTCCTTTCTTTTGGCCTGTTTGCTAAAAACCTCCCCTGTACCCAGGGGTGAGTCCACTTTCCATAAGCTTATTTCTTGTTCACTAGTCCTAATTAGCTTAAGTTTTTTATCATTTTAGGAAGCCCTTCTGGCTAGCTATCTATGAAAGTGCTTATTTTCCCTTTACATGCTTATTTGCTTATTTAATTTTGCTCATCAAAGTCTCACCACTGAAACCTTACACTGAGTGGTCAGTGTATGGAACCATGTTCACAAGCTCATTGTGAGCTTATCTGTGGGTATTAAGTTATGGTAATTGGTTTTTTGAGAAGATCATGCACCTAACTTAATGGTTTCAGGGTTGTTTCAGGCTTCCTAGCTTATTTGATAAGCTCTAAGAGGCCTGCAATAAGCCTGCAGGCCTATGGGTTCTGAGCAAATTGGATTTGCTTATTTCCACTGTTCAGCTTATTCATTGAGCTTTTCCTTATGATTTTGCTTATTTTGTACTTATCTCACTTGCTTCCATTTTATTTTAGCTTTGGTTCATAGCTTTTAGCTTATTAGAAGCTTTTTCACTTTAAATTTCCATTTAAAGCTCAAAAGTTCAATTGTTGAGCTTTTTAAGCTCATTTACAGCTTATTGTGGAGTTTTAGAAAGTTTGGTTTTATAAAAGTTACATAATATTGGTATTTAAGCAGTTGTGTAAAAAGAAAAATAAAAAAAAAAAAGTTTTACAAAAAGGGGTTGAGGCAGGCTCGAACCTGAGACCTCCCCCCTTTGAGAGTGATAGCTTTGTACCTGGATACCATGCGCCCTAGGGTCTTTTCTTGTGATAACCTTGCACCCACTTTTATTTAAATACCAAAAGCCCCTTTTCCCCTTTAAGCTGTTTGGGTTTATTTAACTGCTTATTGTTAAGTTTTTTTATACTTTTTATATTTTTTATAGTTTTCTGCACCCTTTTTATACTTATAATAATTTTCTCAGATTTTTTTCTTTTTAATTAGTATTTATAAAAAATCAAAATAGTTTATATAGTTTTAGTTAAAAATATATAATAAAATAGTTTTCATATTAACTTTTAATCCAGGATTAGTTTTTATAATTTTTCTAACTTTCATAAGTTATTAGTAATCTGTAAAAATTAATTTTGCAATTTCTACTGTTCATTTGGTATTTATTTTAATTAATATAGTTTAAATTAGTTATAATTAATAAATAAGTAAATAATTAGTAAAGTAGTTAAATAATAATTTTTACAAACTTTTTATAATTTTTTTAGGATTCCTGTAATGGTTAATTAGTTTTATAAAAGTTTTCATAATTAGTTAAATAGTTAATTAATACATAAATAGTTATTAATTAAAATTAAATCCACAAAAAGACAAAAAGGTGTATTTAAAGTTTTTATAATTATTTCTAAGTTATTTTGGTGTTTTAAAAATACATTTTCATTTTCTTAGTTTTAATTTGATATTATATTATTAGAATTAATATAAGTTACATAATAATTAGTAAAATAGTTTTTAATTAATAATAATTATATAACTAATTATATAAATAAGTTTTTAGTTTTTTATCATCTTTTAATTTATTTTACATTTTTAGAAATTTCATTTTCATTTTCCTAAGTTATTTTTATCATTTTAGATAATTGTTTTTAGTTTAAATAATTATAATTAGTAATTACTTTATAATAAATAGTTAAATACATTTTTAATTATAGTTTTATATTTTTATTTTATTTAATTTGCATTTAAGCCCCTGTAATTTACAGGTTTTAACTTTAGTTAAAGTGTTCGATTTTGATCATATAACCCTTTTCATTCAACATCACCCGATCATAATTCGTTTACAAATACCATTCACACCTCGTCGGGACATAACGACCCGGGAAGAACTCCTATACTCTCCTTGGTGTATTGTGCCCTTTCTAGTTTGACTTTTGTTGACCAATACTTTGGTTGACTTTAGTTGACCGTTTCAGGGCCTATCAAAATTTGGCGCTGCTGCCGGGGAGGTTGTGCGCGTATTCTAAGACGATTTGCAGATTAGTTATTCTGGATATTCATATCCTTTGTATATTACCACCTTTGTTCATATTTTCTTATTTTCACATAAAATCAAAACGAATCGTAAAATTTTACCATTTCATATTACTCAAGGATTACTTAGTGTGATCTACGAGGAAATGATTTGGTTTTTCAAAACGATTACCAAAAACATTTTAAATAAGTTTTCAACGAATACAAAAAACCCAAAAATATTTTTCCTTACCCTCTATCCGTTTGATTCTACCTTCTTATACCTCTCTCATGTATAATTCTTATGGCGTCTCTCGGCTACACATGTTTTCATTGTAAAAGCCCGATTGAGAACGGCTATCGTTGTTTCCAGTGTATTTGTGAGAAGTGTGGAAATAATTGTAGTAACAGATTTTGTACTGTGTGCAATTTGTTCATAAATCCAAATTCTCTTAATGATTCACCAAATCTTTCTGACAACCCTCCTCAAACATCTTCGTTGAAACAACTTCATTGCGTTAGTTGTGGAGATACATTAGGGGATGGTTCACTTTGTGAACGGTGCAATTGCAAGGATTGTGGATTTCGCCATGAACTTTGTGCATGTTATCTTTTGAGAACTGAACCTACATTCACCTCTGATTATGATCAGAACTTTTGTGAATATTCTCAAAACGACTTCAACCACCTTCCTCACAACTCATACGAGCAAGAGTCATATCCTTCAAATTTCAATGATGTTTCATATCAAGTTACACTGAGTTTTTCTTGTGAGTATTGTGGAGGTCCTCATGACAGTTCTAATTGTCAAACTGGGAACCAGCTTTTCCATG
>LBNU01016754.1:30805-49842 GCA_014162995.1 Artemisia annua | reverse complement strand
AAAAACTAAGCAAAATTGCAAAATTGTCAAAATCAGTCCCTATACTTTCAGAAAATGGCAGAAATGGCCCTTGGATAAAATATTTTGAAGAAAAGTCAACAATAGTCCCCCAGGAATCTTGAAATGACAAATTTTACCCTTGGAGTTCAAGTTTGCAAAAATGGCAAAACTGGCCCCTCAACTTTTGAAAAATGTCATTTAAGGTCCTCGGGTGTTTTCAAAAATGGAAAAATGTTTTTATGGTCCTTGTACTATTAGAACTTGGCATAATAGATCCTTGGCATAACTTTGGGATTTTGGCAGAACTAACCCTTCATTTTCAGAAAGTTACAATTTTGGTCCTTGTGGTGTTTTTACTACAAACCAAACAGGCCTTTGTTTACTAAACCCAAAACAAATCCACAACCCATTATACCCCTTAAATCCACCAGCCCATCCCATTCCCTTGGCCCAGTTCAACCACAAACCCACACACCCTTAATAATATAAACGGGATCAAACCCCACAGTCAAACCCACCCCTAACCTCATTTTCCCTCCCCCTAATTACAAGGGTACTTTGTCCCTTCAACCTCACCTCCATAGCCTCTATACAACCCTCTCTTGTCCCCCACAGTACACCCAACCATTAAAACCTTACCTACAACCACCTAACCCACCCCAATTGGCTTGTACAACTTTTCCCGCCAAAAAGAAACAAATGGCTAGGATGAAAAGAAGCAATCCAATGGTCCATATGAAAGGTGGGAAAGAGAGAGAAACCCCTGAAGGTATACAAAAGTCAAGAAAAGAAGGGAGAGAAGGAGTTAGTTAGCTAATATAGTGTAGTTTTAGATTTCTCATGTCGTTTTAATTAGTTCTCTTTTTTCAGTGTAATTCTTAGATAAAAATTGTTGTATTAAGTCTCTTTAGTGTATTTGAAACTCATTTCCACTATTAATTTCAAGTTTTCAATCCAATTTCAGTTTATGCAAATTTCCATTATGAAATCTCAAATTAACTTGTATTTGTTAAATGTTTGCTTAACCACCTGTTCTTTAAGCTCATATTAGCTTCAAATATTAAGTTTCTAAGTTTTTATAAATGCCATGGAAAACAGTTAGGGACATAAAAACTCAAAAGTTATCCAAAAGTACAAGAAATTTAGTGGAAAATAAAAAAAACCAGTTGAAGAAGGAAGGAAGGCTAGGCACTTGGAGCATGGTTTAATGTGGATGTCCATGGGTTTAGCGACTCATGGGGAGTGTTAGGACTTGGGTAATTAGTCCTTTTTTCTGTGTTCTTGGATCTGAGCCAGAATTGCATTTTGTAAGGTCAAACGACCCTCAAATCTCACATCATTACTGTGGCCTCTGCTTATATAGTGCTTATACTTTGTCTTGGTCTATGCTTTATTCTAGATATACTAGGATTAATATTTAGGAGCTTCACTTATACTTAATTTGTTAGCTAGATTCCATTGCTGCCTATAATAATCCAAGTTTCACTGTCAACAATACATGCTTTTTGATTCCATGAGTGGTTGGTTGTTATTAGTGGAGTATTTCTCGAAGCTCAAACTCGTTCACTCTCATCATATTAGTAATATTTGGGAATCTGAATTGAGGTCTCAAACCTCTTCGTCACTAGTGAAATCACACAAATAAGTTTTTAGTTTTTAATCATCTTTTAATTTATTTTACATTTTTAGAAATTTCATTTTCATTTTCCTAAGTTATTTTTATCATTTTAGATAATTGTTTTTAGTTTAAATAATTATAATTAGTAATTATTTTATACTAAATAGTTAAATACATTTTTAATTATAGTTTTATATTTTTATTTTATTTAATTTGCATTTAAGCCCCTGTAATTTACAGGTTTTAACTTTAGTTAAAATGTTCGATTTTGATCATATAACCCTTTTCATTCAACATCACCCGATCACAATTCGTTTACAAATACCATTCACACCTCGTCGGGACATAACGACCCGGGAAGAACTCCTATACTCTCCTTGGTGTATTGTGCCGTTTCTAGTTTGACTTTTGTTGACCAATACTTTGGTTGACTTTAGTTGACCGTTTCAGGGCCAATCATCTGGAAAAATCATTTAAGAGTTTTGTTTTTTCTTCCTGAAAATCAAGTTTTAGTGTAATTACACTTTTCTGTATCTCGTGTTTTTGTTTAACAGTTTGATCAAGTTGATTTTGTAAGGAATATAACTCCTTTTTCAATGTTTCTTCCCTTAAATTACGTTCTGTTATGTATGAACGCATTTGCCAATCCATTTTCTGCTCACGTTCAGTTAGCTTAAATTTTGCGCGTTGTTCATATATGGTTACCTGTTCCTTAAGGGTGTTAAGTCTAATGGTCAGAGTGTCATCAGGGATATAAGCGGTGTTCTCAAGCAACTCACAAGCATTATTTACAACAGAAGATGCACTACTAGGTACAACAGACACTGCGTTGTGTTTCACATATTGCTCATATGGGGTAACATTGCCATTTCCCATATTAGCAGTATCTGATTCAACAGCATTTGTTTGTTGTACTTCGTTAGGAATCTTTTGTTCATGCAATACATTATCATCTTTTACAACAGAAGATGCTCCACTAGGTACATCAGTTTTTTTGCTGTGCTTCACAAGTTGTTCAATTGGGAAAGCATCGCTGTTTTCCAATTCAACATTATCTGACTTAACAACATTAGTTTGATGCAATTTATTGAGTATCTTCGGTTCATTAATCCTTTTATACAGTTTGAGTACCTCAGCACGTGACACCCGTTCTTTTACTGGTCTGATATATGCATCCATATCATGTGCAACAAGAGTCAATGAACTGTTGGTAGTGTCAAGCTTATCAGTCTCTGATCCTCTGCCTTCAGTGACAACTGACCCAACATCTGATGCTTTACCCGAATCCACAATACCATCACTTGATTGCATCCGATATGCCTTCACCTTGTCTTCATTCTTAAGTTTGTGTTGTGCTATTTCCTCAATGTACTCCTTAACGTTACCCATGAGTTGGAGTAGTGTGACTCTAAACACGTCAACTTCGATTCCCGTGTAAGTAGCAAAGCACTTATTCCTCATTTCACTCTCATAATCATACTCCTCAGTGAATCGCGAATTAATGAACACTTGGAGCTGGTTGTTGATCACACAGAATGCATCCATAGATCTACCTTCAGAAAATTCACCTTTGTCTAGTTGTTATTGAAGTTGATCTAAGTATAGGATCATTTTGACTGTGAAGGTCTCAACATCTTGACCAAAGAGTGTTGCGAATGCACGTTTGTATCCTCCCAAGTATCCAGGTTGTTCAAAGAGAACCTTGAGATGTGAGTGAAGTAGTCGAAAACATTTTATGCAACTTTCCTTTGCGTTGTCAGGTAATTTTAGTGGTTGATGAAACTCTTTCTCTTGAGAATTTGAGCACGAAGATTCCATTGCAGCGTTATCAGACTCAAACACATTTATTTGTTGTGAAGCGTTAGAAGTATTATGTTCATCGATCATGTCGTATAATTTGAGTATCTCAGGTATGACTGAATCTGAAGTGGTAGACATGATGTAAACGTGCACGGGATTTTACATGTCTATGACTTAAACCGAGAAATAGAATCTTTCGCGAGATTTTACAAAGTCAAGAAGAAACCGTGAAATGATACTGAGTACTTTGGTGATTGAGTATGAGATGATAAACTTTGCAAGGTACAGTAAGTTATCTAAGTCAAGTCACAACGAGTCAAATCACACCAAGTCAAATCACAATTAGTCAAATTGCAGGAATCAACTTGCAACGTCATATTGTAATTGGACAAGTTGCAACAACTCAAATCGCAAAAATTCTCAAATCACAGAACTATTCAACTCGCAGCGTATTATCAACTCACAACAACTTGATCACCTAGCAGTGAGTTATCAACCAGCAGTGTGATTTGGTTCAGTTGATGCAAGTTGCAATGGTGAAATTTTGGTCTGAGAACTTAAAACCTCAAAAACATCACTCCGGAGGTGATTTGGGCCTCGAAAAATTCATTTCACGACTTCGTGGTGAAACCTCACAATATTCAGCCTGTTCCGGTCGTTTTAACAAGTATTTCGCTGAAAACGGAGTTACGGTTCAAAAGATATGGCCGTTTGAAGTTTTGACGTAAAAAGTCAACTTTGGTCAAACTGCAACTTTGGCAACACGCTAGAACCAACTCGCTAGAACCAACCGCTGAAAATAGCTAATCACTGGAGCTAATCGCTGAGTAGAGGTTAGTGCTAATCGCTGAAAATAGCTAATCGTTAGAGCTAATCGCTGGAGCTAATCGCTAGAGGTAATCGCTAGCAGGAGCTAATCGCTGGATCTAATCGCTAGAGCTAATCGCTAGAGCTAAACGCTAGAGGTAATCGCTAGCTGGAGCTAATCGCTAGAGGTAATCACTAGCTGGAGCTAATCGCTAGTTTCACAAAACGACAAGGCGTACTAATCGCTACCACAAAACGCGAAACCAATCGCTATCTAGCGATTTGTCCTTTTTTCCAAATATAGTAAAGAAAGCTAACCGCTAGACCTAATCGCTACTTTTCAGAGCTAATCGCTACCAAGAAACTCAAACCGAGGAGCTAACCGCTAACAAGAAAAATGACCCAAAATCACTCAAAATCCAAACTAACGAATGATATAGCCTATCCAACTAAAAAACTAAGTAAATCTAACACCACTAATCACAAAAGTACACCCATAACACTTCATATATCACAAACAAGATCAAACCAAGAGGTTTTCCTAGAAAACTATTCTAACCAACTAAAGCCAAAGAAACCACACCAATTCGAATATCCAAGGCCCTAAGATGAAACCATGGCTCTTGATACCAATTGTAAGATAAACTTTAAGTCACAAACATCATAACATGTTGGTTTTGGTTCGAATGGTATAGAGAGAGAAAGAAAAGAATGGGAGCCTTTTCTAGAGAGAGAAACTAGAGATATTAGATTGATGAATAATGAAAGGTCCAACCCTCTCCTTTGCTAGGAGAGGGGTATTTATACAACAAGTAAAACGCCCACACACGGGCTATGGATCGAGTATACAGTGGGTAAAGACCCGTCCTTCCTCCACGATGTTACTTCAACTAAACTAACTACTAACTAATATGATAAATACTACGAGCTACTTAATGCTAAACTATACTCGGGGTGACCGAGTCTTTTATATGAATAAACATATTCCTAACATGGTTGTTCACAAGAAAGTGAGGAATTGAGAATTCTATGATAGGAGAAGGTGGTGGAGTTGGAGGATCATAGTCTAAGGGCCCATTTGGGGATGCATTTGTGGGATTGAGAGAATTTGTTGGAGGTGGATGTGAGCTTCTTGGTGGAGAATTTGTTAGGATCTAAGTTTATTAATATTTATCAAGTCTCGGTTATTTCAGAACATGTAATAGGTTGCTAGCTTACTAATGTTATTTATGTAAACGTGTAGAGTCCAAATACACGTCCAATGGGCTTGAAGCCCACGTTTAGAACTTGATAGGGAGGATAGGAGTGTTACCCTACTCCTCACCTATAAATAGAACTCTATGCAAACATTATCTCTTGTTGGTTATTTTATTATCTTTAGAAAACTCTTGCACTTTTACCTTTCATATTGATCTAATCAACCAAACTCTATTTCTCATCTCATTTCTATCATTATCAATACTTGTGTTTACAATATGGTGACCTAACAAGTGGTATCAATCGCTAGAAGAAGGTGTATGCTTTTGTTTTTGTTTTGTACGACCCAAAATTTTGTTTTTACTCGTTATTTTTTTGTTAAATCTTGCTACTTTCTTGTTTGTTTCGTGTTTCTATCACATCTTTGTTCTCAAACTTGTGTTACAAACTCAAACAACCAACAAAGTCTCAAAATTTTTCAAAATTTTTTAAGATTCGTAAATTTGTACCCTTTTTCGAGAATTTTTAAATTTTTGAAAAGTGTTTCAAGTTTGCAACTTTCTTTAAGATTTCATCATTTTAAGTTTAGTTGTACAAGAATCTTGGATTAAAAACGTGTTTTAGTATTGCTTTTTAACAAAAACAAAATCTGCCTAAGTGTACTAGTTTCCGAGAAAAATTAGCCCCAATCTTTCGAGATCTTTGTATTTTGCTCCAAAGGTGTTTCTGTTGCTTACTCAGTGCTTTTCTCTCTTGTATAAGAAAGAAAACACTTTGACTCGTTGGATATTATCGAGCTTGTATAATCTCGATAATTTTGGAACATTTTTTTGAAAATCTAAAAACTTTCGAGATCTTTTCAATCTTTTCGAAATCTTATTCTGTTTTAGAGAACTTTGAAACTTTTCGAAATCTTTTCTAATTTTTTCGAGAACTTTGCTTATTTCTATAATCTTGGAGATTTCGAAATTTTTCTTCAAAATTTCTCGATAACTTGCATCTTTCGAGAACTTTGGAATTTTTTCGAGATCTTTGGTAAACTTTCGAGATCTTTGCACTTTGACTGAATTTCGAGATATTCAACCTACAAAGTTTCGAGAACACATTTGGGAAAGTTTTCGAGATTGGCATAACACTTATACCTTCTACAAGATCCATTTTCACACAAGTCTTTCATCATGTCTCAACCACCGTATTACAACTTTCATCATCAGCAACCCTATCATCAAACACAAATGTTTCGTCAACAACAACAACAATATCAACAACAACAACCTCAACAATCATATCCATATCATCAAATGGTCTCTCAACAACATGTCATGATGCATCAACATCAACAACTGCCTCAACCTCCACCATTTCCAATGCAACAAATCACTCAACCATCGAAACAAACTCATTGGTTTGACCAAATGTGTGAAGTCATCACTACTCAACAATCAAGGCATGAAGCAGGTTCACTTGACACACCACCAATGCTCACACCCGGTAACTATGTTCAGTGGTCAAGTCGATTCCTATGATTTCTTGAACTCAAGAAACTACATGGCAAATACATGAGACAAGTTATCACTGAAGGTCCGTTTGTGACACCGACTAACTTTGTCCATGGTAATCCGAATGCTACTCCACCCATACCTGATTCACACACACCTCTTACTGACGCTCAACTTACTGCTGACCAATTACTTCACAAAGAAGCCGATGAATATGCTATGATTTATATTCTTCAAGGAATACCAAATCCGATCTTTCGCAGTGTTGATGCTCAAAAAACAGCTAAGGCTATGTGGGAACATGTTCATCTCCTAATGAAAGGTACTCAATTGAATCAAGAGGACATGGAGTCAAAACTTTACATGGAATACACACATTTCATGATTGAGCCAATGGAATCACTTGAGTCATATTATCACCGCTTCACGAACATCATTAATGACCTCGACAGACACAATATCATCTTACCAAAGATTGCTATAAACACGAAGTTCTTAGGATGTCTCGGTCCTGATTGGCAGAAGTATGTGACATTTGTTCGACAAGCAAAGAACCTTCATGAGACACCGTATGGTTTGTTGTATGACTATCTGCAACACCATCAACATGAAGTAGACAACGATCGCGCTCTCAGAGGAAATTACTCACAGCCCCCACCTACAAACTCTTTGGCGCTTGTTGCTCAATCACATGTTCCCTCTCCACCATTACAACACAATGTTTATCATCCAGAACAGGCTTATCTCAATAACCCATCTCAGTATTCATCTTATGATTCCACAATGCACCCTCCTGCGAATCAATTTGCCTCATATGACAACAATGACACTTTGTCTTCACAACACATTGCTAATGATGATGATGATGATGAGGACTTTAACAGTCTCAACTAAGGAATTGCACTCATTGCTCGAGCTTTCAGCAAATTCTCAAACAAGTCCAAAAATCGTCTTCGTACATCTTCAAACACAAGGAATCAAGCTGTCATTCACGATGGTCGTGTTGAAATTCATAATCATAACGGTGGAAGATTTGGATCAGGTGGTTATATCGGAAACTCCAATTCTGGACAACGGTTTAAAAACAATGGAGGATTCAGGAACAATGGTGGTGTCCCTCAGAAATAGGCAGAAATTGTTGATTTAGGGAATACTGAATCAAGGAATACATTCATCAGATGCTATAACTGCAATGGGATAGGTCACTTGGCAACTGCATGTCCATCACCACGAACTCAAGGCAGTAAGTATCACAAGCAGGCATTACTCCTTGCTCTCAAAGATGAAGCCCGCAGCAATACGAATGTCAACGACAACAGCTTCATGGCTAATGCACATTCCGATGATGACATGAAAGATCTGGAAGCTGCTGTTATGCTCATGGCCAACATGCATGAACTCCACATAAGTGACTCCGGCCCAGTGTATGACACCGATGGTCTATCTCAGGTAACTGATCTTAACTCATGTCTGATACATGAAATTGCCTCCCCATCTGCATCTGCATCTAATAAGGAACAAGGCGTTCAAAATGAATCATTGTTATCTACACACACGAATACTCAAATGCACACAAAAGTTATATTTGATGATTATCAAATTAACCCGGTTGTCACATTTGATGATTAGGATAATGAAACTGTCAATGATAACAATGCTCACGTTGACCATCTTGATCCTTCGTCTAGTCCAGATTCAGAACTTCAGTCCCTTCTCATGACTAGTCAATCTCAAAATATTAAATGTCAAGAGCTTAATGCTAGATTGAAAGAGAAAAATGCAACTAGGGATATTGAGTGCTATAAATTTCAACTGGAAAATGCGGAAAAACTTGTTCAACGGGAAAAAGGCTTTGAACTTGCTTTTCAAAAATCTTCTCTTCACGAAAAAGAGTTAGAACATCAAATTGCTAAAATTATGGAGTCTAAAAATAACTTAGCTACTGAACTGGAAAAACAAGCGTTTGAACACAAACAACAAATTGCACAACTTGATGCCGTCATTTTAAAAACTAAAACTGAGTTGTCAAAATGTCAAGCTGAGTTCAAAGAACATAAACGCAAAACCAGAGAAAAAGTTAAGTCATACGTAGATGAGATTGTTGAATTAGAACATAAGCTTAAAGAATTTCAAAATGTCGTATATAAAACTGGTAATTCTGTGACAACAATTCAAAAGTTTTCAGTAAAACGAACAAACAATGGTCACGGCTTTGCAATTGGAAGTGAATCACCATGTTTTTTACGAGTAGCACTCAAAGAGATTCCAAAGTTATATAGTGCAGATCATTTCTTTGACAATACTGTTGTTCGTACTGTTGTATATGATTGTGAAGAAGAAAATGAACTTGAAGAAGAGAGTCGATCAAAAATGGAAAATGTTAAATACAATATGCCTTTTGATTACTCTAAAATGCCTCCAATAACTGACATTTTTACCTCTCAAAAAGAGAAATCTGAACAACCATGCTACATTATCAAACCTCAAGAAGTTACTTCTTATGTACCTCCTGTTAAACCAATGGTACAAATTAACGGTCCTTTACCAAACAATGAAAAACTTCAACCTCTTCCTACTCATTGTCGTGTACTTCGGTATTTTGACACGTTCAAGGAAGATATTGAACGATTAGATGAAGCAATAGAACGCAACTCTCAAATAACGGTTTTTACTATTACTACTCCTCATGAGAGAGAAAAAAGAGAAGTGTTTCAAAAACAGTTTTTACCTATTGCTCAACACTTGCGTCTATGTGCTAACCACTGGGAACAGGAACTTCAAAAAGAGGTCTCATCTATGATGAATGTGTTTCAAGAAACTGAACAAGCAATTTTAAAACAAAAACGTCGAAATCAATTTTTACAAAAAGAAGCTGATCGACTCTTGGAACATGTTCTTAGTGCTGATATAATTTCTGTAATTATGAATTCTCTTTATGAATATGGTACTTCTATGCTTGTTGATGATCACTGTGATGATATTGAGTTGTTCTCTAAACAAATTGAGACATTAAAAAATGAAAAAATGAATATCCGACAACACAATGATGATGTGCAAAACAAACTTTCTAATGAGATTTTTCAACTCAACAAAAAGCTTGAATGGTGTCAAAACCAAAGTCTTGATTTCAAACTAAAAATGCAAATTCTTAACACTTCCACATCCTTTCAAAAAGAAAATGAGGAATTAAAAAGCCAAATTTCAAAATATGAAAAGAAAATTGCAGAATTGCAAGAAGTTACAGACCATTGGCAAAAGAGTCGAGATAATTATCTCTATTCAAACAGAAAGCTCGAAAGTGAAATTCAAGATAAAAAGCACATTATCATTGAGTTGAAAGAGAAAATACGTGAACTTGAAAAAGGAAAATCTGTCAACACTAAAGTAGTTGCACCAGGAATGTACTCATTAGATATAACCAATGTAGAACAACACACTCATAAGTCTAATATGGATCCTTCCACTTCTACAGGAATAGTTGCCACTCCTAGCGTTAGCAGATCCAAACGTAAACGTATGAAAAGGAAGAATAGGATTTTGCAACGTAGAAAAGAGACACTAGAAGCCTCTGAAGTAGAAGAACACCCTAGGACTTTGTATAATACTCATCTTGCACTAGATTTAGATTCTGATTTGGCAAATTGTAATCCTAATCATTGTGTAACGAATGATGAACCTTTAAATGCTTTGAATGTTAATGCTTCATGTGTGTTTTTTCTTAAGAGTATATTATCTGGTGATCATTCTAAATGTGTTGCGAATTCTCTTTTATCTCGTTTTAAGAAACGTACATCAAGCAGGAAATCTAGGCCCAATAATGCTTCAAAATCTGTGCTAGGACTTATGCCTTGTGTAGTTTCTAAAAAAAATGTAGTCAACCCAGTAGTTGCGAACAATAATTCTAGGAACATGCCATCACTTAGCGAATTCACTAAGAAAAAGGCTAAATCTAGTTGGAATTGGCAACGTTGGTTACAAAGAACACATAACTTTAAATGGATTCCTAAAATTGTTAATATGTGTCCTTCTAACCCATTGAACCCACAACTTCTTTGGGTTCCACCCTTACCATTGTACCATCGTCGTCTCTTTTATGTGATGCAAGTGGTGCAAATTGTTCTCTGGATTGTTGATAGCGGATGCTCCCGACACATGACAGGCAATCTCAAACTGTTAAGAAACTTTGTCTCAAAGTTCATTGGTACTGTCAGATTCGGGAATGATCATTTCGCTGCAATTATGGGGTATGGGGACTATGTTAGTGGGAATATCGAAATTAGTCGTGTTTATTATGTTGAAGGCCTCGGTCACAATCTATTTTCAGTCGGTCAATTTTGTGATGGTGATCTGGAAGTTGCATTTCGGGAGAAAACATGCTTTGTTCGTGATCTACAAGGAAATGATCTGATGTCCGGCACACGTGGAAACAGTCTTTATACAATTTCAATGTCCGACATGACCGCTTCCTCTCCCATTTGTCTACTTTCAAAGGCTGAATCGACAAAATCCTGGTTATGGCACCAACACATGTCTCATCTCAACTTCAAAACTATGACTGATCTTGCTCACCATAAACTAGTTGACGGTCTTCCAAGGTTCAGATATGCAAAAGATCACTTATGTCCCGCTTGTGAACAAGGAAAGAGCAAACGTGCACATCTAAGTTCAAAACCAGAACCAAGTACCGATCATGTTCTTCAACTACTTCATATGGATTTATGTGGCCCAATGCGAGTACAAACGATCAATGGTAAACGATACATTCTTGTGATAGTCGATGACTTCTCCAAATGGACTTGGGTCTACTTTCTTCGAAGCAAAGATCAAGCTCCATCGATGATAATCACCTTTCTCACGAAAATTCAGGTTCAACTTCGCAACACAGTCAGAATCGTAAGAACAGACAACGGAACTGAATTCAAGAATCAAACTCTTCAGGATTACTTTGAGAAAGTTGGAATTGAACATCAAACATCAATTGCACGGACTCCCGAACAAAATGAAGTGGTCGAATGACGCAACAGAACGTTAGTGGAAGCCGCACGAACGATGCTCATTAATGCTCAATTACCAGATTATCTTTGGGCTGAAGCCGTCTCAACCGCATGTTACACCCAAAATCGTTGTATGATCAATAAATGTCACAAAGTCACACCATATGAAATTGTTCACAAACGAAAGCCTAACATACAACACTTTCATGTATTTGGTTCTCTATGCTACCCAAATAATGATCGTGATGATCTTGGTAAACTTAAAGCAAAGGCTGACGTCGGTATCTTCATTGGATATTGTGAAAACTCTAAAGGATTTCGAATCTACAACCGTCGTACTAGAGAGATTCAGGAGACTATTCATGCTAATTTCGATGAGCTCACAGAAATGGCTTCTGAGCAAAACAGCTTAGGACCCGCAACCAACCGTCTTAACTTTCCAGATTCTTCAACTGAATCTTTGTCACTAACTCGTAAAGAATTGGAAACATTGTTCTCTCCTTTGTTCGATGATTCATTTGGGACATGTGCACCAGATGTATCCACTAGTTCCGCTGCTCAACCTGATAACATTCAAGTACCTGATACAACGGTTACTACAACTACAATAGTAACACCCGATGCACCCCCGACTGAATCACCAACAATAGACGAACAAACCGCTTCAAACACCGACAACCCAACTGAAGATCTGAATCCATCACAAGTACCCGAACCTGCAAATTATGATCCAAATGCGTTCTTCAATCCGTTTGCTCCGACTCCGAACCTTTCAGATATAGCTGAGTCATCAACACGCAACTTGGAATCAACTAATATGCAGCAGTTTCATAACCCTCACCCTTCAACACATCATTGGACTCGTGATCATCCAATTGTCAACATTATTGGTCATCCAACGGCTCCAGTTATGACAAGACAGAAACTTCGCTCTGATGCCGAACATTGCATTTATGCTCTAACCGTTTGTCATGAAGAACCTAAAAACATCAAACAAGCTCTCACTTATGACAACTGGATTGAATCAATGCAAGAGGAATTCAACCAATTCAAACGTCTTGAAGTTTGGGAATTAGTTGAACGACCGGATGGGGTTTATGTCATTGGGCTAAAATGGATTTGGGAAAACAAGTTGGACGCAGAAGGCAACATTATTTGTAACAAATCACGTTTGGTAGCTAAAAGATATACTCAGGAGGAAGGAATTGACTTTGAGGAATCTTTCGCACCAGTGGCTAGATTTGAAGTTGTTCGAATATTTTTAGCATGCGCTGCTCACAAAAACATGGTCGTTTATCAAATGGATGTGAAAACTGCATTTCTGAATGGTCAATTACGTGAGGAGGTATACGTTAGTCAGCCAGAGGGATTTGTCGACCCAGAGCACCCAAATCATGTCTACCGAATTAAGAAGGCTCTTTATGGTCTCAAACAAGCCCCCAGGGCGTGGTATGATAAACTTACTGCCTTTTTGCTTGCTAATTCATTCACTAAAGGTTTATTAGATCCAACTTTGTTTATTCAAAAACACGGGGAAGATGTTTTAATTGTGCAAATATATGTCGATGACATTATTTTTGGTTCTACAAACAAAAAGTACTCAAACGCTTTTGCCAGATTAATGAAACAAAATTTTGAAATGTCAATGATGGGTGAACTTACGTTCTTCTTAGGACTACAAGTTCATCAGTCACCCCGTGGAATTTTCCTTAATCAGTCCAAATACGCTCTTGAGATAATTAAGAAACATGGCATGACCAATTGTGATACTTACAATACTCCTATGGCCAACACAACTAAGTTAGATGCGGATCCAAATGGGAAACCAGTTGACCATACAAAATACCGCAGTATTATTGGGTCACTCATGTATCTCACCGCTAGTAGACCGGATATTGTATTTGTTGTATTTATGTGCTCTCGCTATCAGTCCAGTCCTACTGAACGCCACCTCAATGAGGCTAAGAGAATCCTTCGATACGTAAAGGGAACCATTAACTTGGGGATCTGGTATCTGAAGGATCCCGGTTTTGAACTAATAGCTTTTTTAGACGCTGATCATGCAGGGTGTATGGATACACGCAAAAGTACTTCTGGTGGTTTGCAGTTTCTTGGAGATAAACTCGTGTCTTGGCAATCAAAGAAACAGGATTGCACCTCACTTTCGTCAACAGAAGCTGAATACGTTGCCATGTCTGCCTGTTGTGCACAAGTCATTTGGATGCGTACACAGCTAATGGACTATGGTTACTTATTCAACAAAATTCCGATGTACTGTGACTCGAAAAGTGCGATAGCAATCTCGTGCAACACGGTTCTGCATTCAAAGTCTAAGCACATTGATCTCCGTTATCACTTCATCAAGGAGCATGTTGAAAAGGGTACAATAGAGTTATATTTCGCGGGTACTGAATACCAACTGGCAGATCTGTTCACAAAACCTTTAGCTCCCTCAAGGTTTGCTGAACTAGTCCACCGGATTGGTATGCGGTGTTTGACTTCGGATGATCTAAACTCTTTTCTAGAAAACAATTAACTGAGTCAAATACCAAAACCATTTTTGTATATATTTAACAAAAACAAAAATACAAAATCAAAAAATCTTCAAAAAACACCAAAAAGATTTTTACATTTTTTTTAAGTTTTATTTTTTCTTTCTTTTCTCTCGTTTTTCAAATGCATGTACACTACCTTCATCAACACTTTGGTTTATCAAAAATTTCTCAATTTTCATACCAAGTGTTGAGGGGGAGAAAATGTTTTTCAAAATTCAAAAATCTTGTGCAAACACATGTACTTGCATATTTCAAAAAGTTATGATGTTATCTTGTTATAATGGTGGAATGTCACAGGTTATCCCTCGTATCATTTCCTTTTAGCTTAGTATGTCTTTGTCATTAACAGTCGTTACCTTAAACCGTTAAATATTAATGATTTGGACTTTTAATGGTTATTATGAAGTCAAGGGACCAATATTGCCAAATGATCAAACTTTTCAAAAAGTATAACCCAAACAAACACCCCCCCCCCCCGTCGTTTTTTACTTTTCCACAAAATCAAAAAACAAACACACCTTTATTATCACACGGCCGAAATTCAAACAACAAATCCGTGCTCTAAATCTTCAAACCGTAAGTGTTTCTATGATCTATGGCATAATCAAAAACATGGTTTTTAACGAATTAAGTTTTCAATGGCTAGATTTGTCACAATTACGTGTTTAAGATTTAGGGTTTCGTTGTTCTAAGTGTATGATCAATACGTGTTTTGTTGCTTGATTAACCATAGGGCTTTTGCTCCTAGATATATGCTTAACATGTTTTCTACACTCAATCATAACAACAAACTCGTTTGTAAGGATTTCGAAAGTTAGGGTTTTGAACGAATTGGGTTTTCTTGATTGAGTGTTTTAGTGTTTGATTTTATTGGTGGGAAATGTTTGTTAGAGTAGTTGTAACATGTTTATAATTGTTAATTGCTTTAATTATCTCGTATGCATGTTTTTCGATAATTAGGGTTTATGTGTGATTTGGGCGTTTTCATATTTGTGATTTAAAGCCTAATTAAACTGTTAATACGTGTTCATGTATGTGTTAATTGATGTATTCAATGGGAATTTCTACATGATCTCTCGTTAAAAATGTTCTAGATAATTTTTGAGCTCGTTAGTTTTCGAGATCTTTTGGATGTGCATTTGATGTGTTTCTAATTGTTGTTTCACACTCAATACACAGGTATTCATTCAAGGATTCAAAGATTTCACTGATAACGTATGTCTACAAAGAATTCGAAAATTCTTGTATAAGAATTTTTCAAGAAAATCTTTTCGAGATCTTTTCTCGATAATTCTATCGAGATCTTTCAAAAAAATTTCGAGATCTCTCCTTAACAATAGTTATCGAGAAACCTTTGAAAATTTTCGAAATCTCTCAACAAAATTATCGAGATCTTAAGATTTTCGAGATCTTCTTAATTATCGAGACCTTTCAAAATTTTCAAGAACATATGAGACCATGTTATTGAGAAACTTGGCTAAGAATTATCGAGAACCTTTGTTCATCAAGTTTTTGAGATCTTTCTTATAGAAATTATTGAGATCTTTCTTGCACAAAAGTTATCGAGATCTTCCTTAGTAATAGTTATTGAGAACATTGTTTGTCATATTTTTGAGATCATGGTTAACATATCTTTTGAGAATTCTCATGAATTGTAACTTTTCGAAAACATGTATAATGAATGAATCCTCATGAATGTGTATGATGTTTGTGTTGTAATAAGGTTTATTAATTTGTGATTGTGTGGTATTTATGTACATGTTATTATTAGACGTTTGTGCTTTAAATGTTTGATTGTTATGTCTTATGAGATACATGTTTATTGATAATACTGTCACTAATCATATATTAATTAACTGGACCATAAATGCAACATGTAACTTAAACGTCTTTGAATTTCAAACAGGAAGGAAGACTAATGACTAACGAATCTGGATGTTTGATTTCATGACTTTACATTTACAGAACACAATGGCTCAACACAATGAATCTGTCCCAGAACAAACTCTACCACTACTCACACTTGGTGAAATTGTCCCAGCAGACTACAACGTTATCATTGACCAAAACAATCCATGCATAGACTTCAACAGACTTAGTATTCCAGAAGATACGTGCAAGATTGTTAAAGACATACTGCTAGCTCATCCTTGCAAACCAATGCTCACTAAGTGTACATCAGTACCGATCTTCTATATTCATCAGTTCTGGTACACTGCTCGGGCTAACTTGGACGATATATCATTCACTGTCCAGCTGGATCGTCAGGAATACACAGTAGACCTTGATGTTCTTCGAACCGTTCTTATGTTACCTACACCCAATGAGTATCATCCTATGTTAACTGAACTTGAAATCTTAGATTACTTCATTGATCTAGGATACGATGTTCAAGATCATCAACCACTCAACAGACTATCAAAGTTCAACGTCAAATACCTGCCACAACCATGGAGAACGTTCTACATGTTGATAGTTAGATCAATTGCTGGAAGGAGAAGTGGTCACGAGCATCCACGATTGGAGCACCTGCAAGTATTTTGGGGAATGATGAGCATGAAACCGATTGACTTCGCCAGATCCATAATGAGCGACATGATCCATCACATTCAGATTGACCGTGAGAGCACCGTGATTCCGTTTGTTAGGTTCACAAAGATGCTTATCGAACACTTCTGTGAGAAAACACCTGATTACATCAAGAGAATGCATGACCGCACAGAACCCAAAGACATCTACAACAAAGACTTTAGGATCTCCTTCGTCAAAACCATCAGGTTGGTTCCTAGTACGAAAGGAATGAGAATCCCAGACCACTTTCTGGATGAAGAGATTCGAAAGACACAAAACTTCAAGATTTATGATAAAGCCTTTCAGGCTGGGCAAGTTGGTCACATTGGTGAAGAAGAACCAGCTTCCATTGTTCAAACCCGAAGCAGAAGAGGTGGCAAGTCAGGAAGTACAAGCAGTACCACAACTTCCCAACAATCTAAAACTGTACCGAAACCACCCACCAGACCAAGGAGGAAAGCTGCACCAAAACAGATTACTCAAGATGAACCGTCAGCTTCATCATCAGAAACAAAAACTGAATCTGATTTCGGTTCTGAATCAGATGACGAAGAAGACTTTGAAAGAAGATCTAAAGCACAGGATGACGAAGAGGAGTTTCCTGGACTCGAACTTGCTAAACAAATAAGCAAGGAAACTTCTCAGAAGGAACAAAAGAAAGGAACAGGGATCACCATTAATGAACCCAGTGGTGATTTTCATGATGAAGAAGAAGCAAATGAACCAGTTGGTGAACCACTATTCGACAAACGCAAACTAAAAAGCGTTATTGTCGATCCTAGAGCAGAAGAAAAGCAGCATTTGAAAGAACTAAGAGAAGTTGCACTCCTCAATCTCCAACATCCACAGCCTCATCAACGACCGCTCAACATAGAGGCACGAGAGGGTGGCTCAAGTAGCACTGTAGTTCCTCCTTCATCACAGACTGAAACCAAAAAACGTGATCCAGAAGGGAACATTATTATGAAGGAAGCTACAGAGGATGATGCTGAGAAAGAGCAGACTGAGTTCATCATACCTGAGTTCATTGATCAGGTTCAAAAGGAAGAAGAACTGAATAAGAAAGCAAGTGAGGAGTCTGGAAAATTGATTAGTGATGTACAAGACGAAGAATTCTTTGACATGGATCAATTCATCAACTCACAATCTCATTCATTTTCAAAGGATCCTCCGATTCCCTCAGGCACACCTCCAAGGGATCCTTTACCTCCTCCATCAGAACCTGACCACGAATCATCTTCATCATCATCACATCATTCATCTCCACCACCAACAAAGAAAACATCAAAAGACAAATCAATCAAAAAGAAGAAGGGAAGCAAATCATCCTTGACAGCATCACAAAGAATCAGAAAAGCTGTTGCTATGGCAAGGCAAAAGAAGAAGGAGACACAACCTCAAGATGGAGACCTTAAAGACCAAGTTCAAAAGCTCTCAAAACAGGTCAAAACTTTGACTACTCAAGTCAAGGATCTCCAAGACTCTACGGGATTGGTTCAGAAGCTACTTCAAGCAGATATGAGCAGGATGATCAATGAATACACTACCGAATACCTTAACGATAATCTTGCTGCAATTACTCAACCAGCAGTGTCAGAACTTTTTGAGCCAATTCGTTCAGAGTTGAATACCAGGATCAAGCATAGCATTCAACGCATGCTTCAGTCTACTCCATTCTACCTCCGCACCGACAGGGCTCCTCCAGCACCAACTGAACTTTCAACCGAACAACTTCAAGCCACTACTAGAAAAAGGGCTATCCTTGACTCGCATTGCGAGTCAAGAAGAGGTCTTAAGACGCGCAAATGCGAGTCAAGGAAAGTACCGTCATAAAAATTCATGACTCGCATTTGTGCGTCATCCTTCTATGACTCGCACTTATGACCCCTTTTGCGTGTCATTACCCTTAAAATCATTTTGAGTTTTTGACAAACTTTTATGACACACTTTTCTGACATATGTTTTTGCGAGTCATTACCTTAAAATCATTTTTTTT
>LBNU01016754.1:8784-23540 GCA_014162995.1 Artemisia annua | reverse complement strand
GAAGGTAAATATCTTACTTTCTATGGATGATGATTCTGATTGGCAATCTTACTTGAATTATATCAATGTGGATCTTAAGTATGTTGAAGAGCAAAGATTAAATTTGTTTTCCAAATATAACAAACTTGCTTTTGAATTAAGTATGTGTAGAGATGAACTTCTTGCCTTAAAGCAAGCAAAACTTGAAAATGTCACTCTTCAAATTCAAAACTCTGAGTTAGTTAAACAAAATCATGCTCTTCAAGATGAACTTAAGAAAGAAAAGGATGTCATAGAGAGTTGGACCAAGAAAAACCCTAGACTCTATGAAACTGTCAGCCTCATTCCTAGTACCAAAAAGAAGATACTGGGAGAGGACCAACTCACTGAATCTTCTAGTGAGAAGAGGTTCTTGCCAGCTGGCACACCCTTTGAGAAAGAGATGAATCCCAAGTCACTGGATTGAAAGATTCAGTCCTGATGGCAAAATGCCAAATTTTGACACTGGAAAGATCTTGATGCCTGAAAGTCAGGCCATTAAGGAGTTACTTGGAGTCACTGACAAACCCAGCAGTGCTGAGGAAGTCACTGAATCTGAAACAGTACCCAAAACTCCTTTACCCCCCCCCCCCCACTGAAAGTCCTTCAGGGAGCTGAACCATGTTCTGATATAGGACCTCTTGTCTACTCTCAACACTCTCCCAAGGAGAGGGTGGGATAGGGACAACGATCCTGAAAAGGCCCAACTCTGAACAAAATANTCAGTCCTGATGGCAAAATGCCAAATTTTGACACTGGAAAGATCTTGATGCCTGAAAGTCAGGCCATTAAGGAGTTACTTGGAGTCACTGACAAACCCAGCAGTGCTGAGGAAGTCACTGAATCTGAAACAGTACCCCAAACTCCTTTACCCCCATTGAAAGTCCATCAGGGAGCTGAACCATGTTCTGATATAGGACCTCTTGTCTACTCTCATCATTCTCCTAGGGAGAGAGTGGGATTAGGCACAACGATCCTGAAAAGGCCCAACTCTGAACATAATAAAGCAAGTCCAGTTCCCACTGAAGCCTTTACACAACCCATCTCCACTGAGTTTAAACACAACGACACTGACTCTAAAGTTGATCAGTTAACTGAACTTGTGAGGAAGTTGAGTGAGAAATTGGAATCCATTGGAAAACAACCAGCACCTGAAAAGGAAATAACCCCAGCCTCCTCAAGTACATCCAGACCTAAGTCCTCTAAGAAACCACTGAAAAGATGTGAGCTATGCAATTACACTAATTACACCACAGACAATTGCTATAGAATCCTATTCTGCATGATTTGCAAACTTGAAGATCATAGGACTTCTGATCACACATCTTATGTCACTCAAGCAAACTACAAAGCTCAGGCTCATAAGTGTGCTTCATCATCAAAACAATCCCTGAAACCAAAGGCTAAGCCTTTCAAACCATGTACTCACTGTGGATTCACTGATCATCTCCCTGTTGATTGTCTCATGTATCCTTGTTGTGACATTTGTGGTGATCCTTCCCATGATACATCAGGACATGACAATGTCATTAAGGCTAGAAGAGGACTGACAACAAATGTCTCTCAGTCATCTAAGTCCTCCTCTAGCACCAAATTCAATGTATGTGGAAGCACCTATCACTCCTCCACTGATCATGAGTCCATTAGAAAGTTCAAAAAGTCCTTGAAACCCAAGCCCACCAAGATGTGGGTCAATAGAAAAAACTAACCTAGTTTACTATTTGTGCAGAAACACGCCAGGGAGCCTGTGTGGCATCTAGATAGTGGATGCTCAAGAAGCATGACTGGGGTGAAGCAATATCTGCACAAATACATTGAAGAGCCAGGACCTAAGGTAGTATTTGGTGATAACTCATCAGCTCCCACTGAAGGTTATGGTTCAGTAAACTGCAATGGTATAGTTTTTACAAGGATAACTTATGTAAATGGACTCAAATACAATCTTATTAGTGTCAGCCAACTATGTGATGCAAAATACATAGTTCAGTTTGATGATAAGAGAGGAACTATCTTCAATGCCAACAAAGAAGTTGTGTTGATTGCACCAAGGAGAGATGATGTTTATGTCCTGGACATGTCAACACTTACTCAAAATGGAACTTGTCTTTTTACAAAAGCAAGTGAAGCAATCAACTGGCTATGGCATTAAAGACTCTCTCACTTAAATTTCAAAAACATCAGCAACCTTGCCAAGCAAAACAAAGTTCTTGGCTTGCCCTCACTGGCGTTTTCAAAAGACAGACCCTGCTCAGCATGTGAGAAGGGAAAACACCATAGTGCCTCCTTCAAAACCAAAAAAAATTTCTCAATCAGAAGCTGCCTGCACCTTCTTCACATGGACCTTTTTGGACCTGTTAGTCCAGTGTCTATCCACCATGAGAAATATACTCTAGTCATAGTGGATGAATACTCAAGATACACTTGGGTGTAATTCCTGACCAAAAAGAGTCAGGCAGCTGAAACCATCATGTCCTTTGTCAGGAACATTGAAAACCAAAATGACATTAAGGTCAAACAAATCAGGACTGATAATGGAACTGAATTCAGAAATCAGGACCTTGAGTGCTTCTGTGATGAGAAAGGAATTTCTCAGAACTTCTCTTCTCCCTACACTCCTGAACAAAATGGAGTAGCTGAAAGGAAGAATAGAACATTCATTGAGGCAGCTAGAACAATGCTGAATGGCTCAGCCCTCTCAAAGCATTTTTGGACTGAAGCAGTCAAAACAGCATGCTACACTCAAAACAGGTCAATCATTGTCAAAAGACATAACAAAACCCCTTATGAAATATTCAAGGTAGAATCCCTGATATCAGCTACTTTCATGTGTTTGGGTGCCCTGTGTTTATTCATAATCACAAGGATCACTTAGGCAAATTTGATGCCAAGGCTGATGATGGATATTTCTTAGGTTACTCACTGGTCTCCAAAGCTTTCAGGGTGTTCAACGCCAAGAGACAACAAACTGAGGAAACCTATCATATCACCTTTGATGAAAGCACTGAGGCTATTCAGTATTCTAACACCTCAGTGGAAGAGATTGGAATTGATGACACATCCAGATATCCTCCTGAGAATAATCCTTCCACACAATACCAAGCTGATGCTGACTTCTCATATTACATCATTCCTCACAACCTTCCTCAACCAACCATCAGTGAGTTTGTTGAAGCTCAACAAGTTCCAAATGAGATATCTCATACTGAACCAGTAGCTCAGGAACCTGTTGAAAACAACACCCAAATTGAACCCACTGAAAACCAAGCCCTTGAGGAACCTCAAGCACCTAGTCTTGAACCCACTCCACCTGCAAATCAGGCATCAACAAGCTCAAACTCCTACCCCAGACCTCAGGAAAGATGGTCTAGACATCAACACATTGAGCTAGTTAACATCATTGGTGAACCTGTCTTTGAGGGTATGCTCACTAAAAGGATGGCTGCGAAACTCACTGCAGCCTCAGCCAATGAATGCCTATATGTAGGATTCATATCCACCATTGAACCCAAGACTGTAAAAGAAGCCATGAAACATCCAAGTTGGGTTCAGGCCATGCATGATGAACTTGAACAATTTGATAAGAATGATGTCATGACCTTAGTCGAATGTCCTCAGGGTGTTATTGTCATTGGCATGAAGTGGGTGTTCAAAAACAAGACTGGTGAAAATGGCATTGTTATAAAGAACAAGGCAAGGCTTGTTGTCAAAGGGTATAATCAACAAGAAGGCATTGATTATGAAGAAACTTTTGCCCCTGTTGCTAGAATGGAAGCTATCAGGATCTTCCTTGCCTATGCCACCTACATGAATTTAAAAGTTTACCAAATGGATGTCAAGAGTGCATTCCTGAATGCTAAGCTCAAAGAGGAAGTTTATGTTCAACAACCCCCTGGATTTGAAAGCTATGAGTTTCCTAACCACGTCTGCAAGCTTGACAAAGCCCTTTATGGACTGAAGTAAGCTCCCAGGGCATGGTATGAAACTCTCTCAGCCTACCTGATCCAGAACAAATTTGTCAGAGGAAAGATAGACAACACACTGTTTATCTACAGGACAAAGGAAGATGTGATTTTGGTCCAAGTTTATGTGGATGATATCATCTTTGGCTCAACAAGCTATAAACTTTGTAAACAGTTTGAGAAACTGATGACCAAACAATTTGAAATGAGCATGATGGGTGAACTCACATACTTCCTTGGACTTCAAATCAAACAAACTGATGAGGAAATCTCCATCAGTCAAGAGAAGTACATCTTAAACACACTGAAAAAGTATGATCTCAGTGACTGTGCTTCAGTCAAAACCCCAATGGTTCCTCCCAAAAATCTTGGTCCTGATCTTACTGGAAAGTCAGTGAATCAAACCATGTTCAGAGGAATGATAGGATCACTGATGTATCTCCTCGCCACAAGGCCTGATATTCAGTTTGCTGTATGCCTATGTGCAAGATATCAATCAGACCCTAAAGAGTCACATCTCACAGCTGTGAAAAGGATCATGAGATACATAAAAGGAACTCCAAACCTTGGTTTGTATTATCCTAAGTGCTTAGGATTTGATCTTAAGGGTTACACTGATTCTGACTATGCAGGCTGCAACATGGACAGAAAGAGTACTTCAAGGTCCTGTCAATTTCTTGGAGGAAAACTTGTTTGTTGGAGCACTAAGAAACAACAATCAGTAGCCATGTCTTCAGCAGAAGATGAGTATGTAGCTGCAGCTGGATGCTGTGCAAATGTACTATGGATGAAAAGTCAACTTAGTGACTATGGTATCCATTACAAAAGTGTTCCAATCTTTTGTGATAACACAAGTGCAATTGCTATCTCCAACAACCCTGTGCTCCATCAAAGAACCAAACACATTGATATCAGATACCACTTCATCAGGGACCATATCATGAATGGAGAAATTGAATTACATTTCATTCCCACTGAATATCAGCTAGCTGATATCTTTACAAAACCCTTGGATGAACCCATGTTCACTAGACTGAAAGCAGAACTAGGCATGTTGGATATTGATAGTCAGGCCACTGATTAAAATATCTATCATGATGTAAAACTTCTCTAAGGTCCCTGAACAACATCATCTCTCAGTGATCTCCTATACTAATTGTATAGTCTCACTGACTACCCTTCTTCACACTGAATGAAAAGACGTTCAGGGGGCCTCAGGACATTTAAAATGACATTCAATGTCAAACTAAATGCTCTAAGTACTAGTTAGTAAATGTCCTAGGAATGGTAACTGACATGTATTTAATATACGAATATATGTTTTTATCCCTTCTGGCAACCACTCTTTGGGCCCCCAACCCACTGGGCATTTAATGCCTCTCCCTCTCACACGAATATCTTTTGATATTTTATTAGATGACATCATCTCTGCAAAAGTGTACACCTGCAGAGACGCGCGACTGTTCACCTTTAAAGTTGCGAAAAACAAGGGTAGTGGAAAGGTGCATTAAATGCGGATATCAAAAATTTCAAAATTAAATTTGTACAACCGTTTTGATATCCACATATTTCTAAACCCTAACGCCTTTCCTATAAATACCCTCACAAACAATCACACACATACGCTTTCAAAATCTTTTAAAAACTCTTGCAAAATTTCCTTCTTGTAAACTTGTGTGTGTTTTATCTGACTAACCAAGACCTCTTCCGACCAACTTCCGACTACCCTCATATCAGAAATGGCTTCATCCAAAGCTATCACATACGCTCCCAATGTGGGATTCCAGATTGAGAGCGTTGACATGACAAAAAACAACGTGGTAGGAAACTTTGCCTATCCCGAGAGCTTTCCAGCCTACAAGGATGTGGTGAAATACCTTCAAAATTGTTTCCTAACCACGGCTTTCATAAAAACACCCTCAGTCATCTACCTTGACTACCTAAGGGAATTCTGGTGTACTGCAGTGGTTGAAAAACCTACTGACACCAAGAATGCTGTTATAAATTTCACCGTGAGAAATGGGAAGAAACCCCTCACACTGAACTACAAGACCTTTGTCAAAGCCACTGGCCTTGACTATGCCCAAACCTTTGCTCCCCATCCTACTGACGATGTGGTTAAAGCAAACTGCTTACCCTTAGGCCATTTGACAAGTTTCACCCTGAAGTGGCCCCTGAAAATCTTTTGGCCAAAGCTCCCATCCTGAAAGCCTGGTTCCCTGCTCAATGGAGAATCCTGATGACCTTTGTCATTCAGGTCCTTGGGGGGAACAAATCCTCCACGGAGCAATTGAATGCTACTCAAGCAATGATAGTATTCTGTCTCCTTGAAGGTATAAAGATTGATATTGGAGAAATTATCTTCAAAGACCTCATCACCAAACTGACCACAGGAAAAACCAGGCAAAGACTTATGTCCTACCCTAGATTCATTTCCTGAGTGCTTCAGGATCTACTGGGCTCTGAGTATGAGAGGCCTGAAGTTGTGGGATTCGAACCTGAAGTCCTACACAAGGCCAAGTACTCCAGGGATCCCACTGAGGTTACACCCATCACCCTGACAACATATATGTTGACAACTATTCAGGGTGATAACAAAATTTCACTGGTTCCTTCTCCTACGAAAAAGGAGAAGAAGAAGGGACAGGGGTCCAAGAAGGTGACTAAACTCAAGTCACTCGTCACTGGAACCTCTGTTTCTCAGTCCAAGAAAAGGGGACAACAACAGACCCTGACCGCTGACACCCTCAAGATTATCACCGNCCCCCCACGGCGAAGCGCATTCCTCGCAAACTGGCCCTAAGGACCAGGTAGACAAATCCCAGTCTACCGGAATAGAGGGGTCAGGGAGCGACCACAACCAAATCGAATCTTTGTACAAAGAGGAGCTGGCTGACCCGGTTTTGTAGATTGATTCCATGGCCATGTTTCAGGCTGTTTTTTACTCTGATGATGACAATATGAGCAAGAGCAGTGAAGAGGAATATTTTGAAGCTGGGGATGACTTGGAGACTGATGACCAAGTAAATGAGCCCACTGAACCAACCACTCAGTCTCCATCCCACAATGCTGAGGAATCTCACCCTGAAGATGAACCTTCTGCTTCCTCAGAAAAGAGTGATGATAACATTGCTCTTACTGGCCATAAAATGATTAAATTTCTAAGGAAGGCAACCTCAGGTCTTCTCCAAGGGTTCACTAATGAAGTTTTTGACATGCACACTGAACAAGCTGCTCACTACTTCAATCTCAAGGATGCTGTTGAAGACTTTCATGATAATGTTTTGGAACAGCAATCAGGCATTGATCACAACCTGACCACCCTGAGCTCCCACATGGACAAGTTCGTTGAATCCTTCAACAAGCTTGTCCAACAGGTTGCCACCATTCAGGAGTCTGTCAAGGAAGATCCTGAGCTCAACAACAGACTTTTCCAGGCTTCTCAGAGCTTCATTGAACAAACTACGATTCTTCCTGAATTAGTCACCATGCTCAAGTCCTTGGATCTTCAATCTCTTAGCTCCTCAGTGACAAGGATTCAGACTTCCTTCAGTGCGCTTGAAAGACAGGTAGCTGACTGGGCTAAGTCATCTAGCTCAGTGGCCTGGTCTCTTGGCTCTCGCTTGTCTGCTCTTGAGAGCTCTCAGACTTCCCTTGAATCCAAGGTGTCTTCCATTCAACAAGACACTAAGGATATCAAGACAATGATGTCTGAAATCTTCCAGGCCTTCAAAGGTTCATCCGATGCAGTGAACACTCCAACTTTTGCTCTCACTGAAGCTCCCGCAACAGTTGAGGGGGAGGAGAATACTGAAGACCCTATAAATGCCACTAAAGTCCCAGCTACTGAAGCTCATCAGTCTCACACTGAGGGGGAGATTCCTGCTCAGGTTGCTCCAATATCCTCATACATGGAACCTGATACATCTTCCTCTCAACAGGACAAAGGCAAGGGTATTATCACCGCTGAACCTGAACCAACTACTCAATTGGTGCCAGCTTCCAAAAAGGTTAGGCATAATCCTGATGAACCATCCAAGATTCCCTATGTCATCAATGGGGTATCTTATTGGATGACCGAGGAAGAAATTTTAGAATATCTTGACAAGGTGGAAAGGGCAAGGAAAGAAGCTGAGGAAGAAAGGATTAGCAAAGCTGCTCTTATTGAGGTAGTGAATAAAGAAGTTCAGTCTCTTAGGATTAATCCTAAAGAATTGGAAAAAAGAGAAGGTGGTGAGAAGTTCAAAAAGGCTCAGGAGGCAAGAATATTGGAACTCAAACAAAAGAGGGATGCCAAGTTGAAGAAAGCTGCTGAAAATAGGCAAAAGAACATTGACAGATACACATGGATCATGACGCAGAGACTAAGTCCCGAAACTATCACTAATGTCAAAATCCATGCGAAAACCAATCCAGCAGTTGTCACTATCTTCAGGGGGCAGGATAAACGAAACATTGAGGTTCATGATCCTTTCAAAATCACTAACTTCGGGATCACTGAACTCGATGAACTGGCTCCAATCATTGCAAAGCAAAACAATGTAGTGGTCCCGAAACTGATGAAATCCCTCAGAACTCCTTATGATAACCTAACCCAAAAGCATAAAGAACTTGGGATTCCCTCTCTGCTTCCACCTTCAGTACTCGCCATTCAGTCCGCCCCATCTCAGGATGCCTCATCTCAGCCCTCTCACAGGAAAAGGAAAAGAATTGGTACTAAACCAGAAATCAAGGTTCCTGGACTAGACTACAACAGAAGCCTTCCCGAAGGGGTCACGTTCGTTAACAACACAATCCTTGAACTACCTGAAAGAGGTTTATGCTTTGTTGATGAGTTTGGGAACTCTTCCTTTCAAAGATGGTCAGACATTGATAAGGCTGGGGTTAAGGCAATGCTTATGTACTTTATGATGGCTTCTCCAATCAAGACTGCTGCTAATGTAAGGTTCTGCATAGACCTGAAGACCAAGATTGAAGAGCATCCTGAAAAGCATGTACTGAGATCCAAAAGAGCAAAGCTAGAAGCCCTCGGATACAACCTCAACATCTGAAGCTGCAACACCTTCCATCCTTGTATTTTTTTTGTATTTTGTTAGGAACTGTAATAGCTATCAATGAACAATGATGTTTTGTTTTTATCAGTGTCCTCTCAAATTACATATAACACTTAGGCTATTTGTATATCCAAATAGGGGGAGACTGTTGGGTCACTGAATTCCCAAACTCTCTTAAACTAGGATTTGAACATAAAATAACCTAAGTGTTTAACTACCTTCAACACAATCAAGTCACTGAGTAAACAGTCACTCAGTGAGTCATCTTCAGGATGCTTGGGACAAGCTTAAGAAGAAAAGCTTTCCATTCAGTGAGGCGGATTCTCAGTGATTGGCACCTAAGCCAAAGAAGAAGATGATGGATTCAGTGAGTGATGACAATAACTCACTGAATCCCAAGTTATTCCTCACTGAAGCAACAAAAGCTAAAGACTGAAGATTAATGACATGAAGCCTGAAGAATAGGCGGGATAAGGCGGGAAACGTTTGAAACTACATAGAGTGTCAGTATCTTGTAAAGTCAAACTTTCTCTGAATGGTGTGGGTTCAGTATGGTGTCATAACTGGACCTCAGAAAGATGCCTTGTCCTATACTCAAAATAGACTTGTGTAACAGAGACAAAATACGTAAGTATTTTGTCTCAACTAGGCTTATGTAATCTTTTGTCTTTTTCATAACGGTTGTAAATTACTTGTGTATATATAGGAGTCATAAGAGAGAGTAAAGGTTGCGAAGTTTGTGCACTTAATGCTTAGTCATTAACAAACTAATCTTTACTCTCTCCAAATAGCAACCATCCCTAAGATAGCTTAGTGGGTCTTTTGTTGCTACTTAAGCATAGCTTAAGTTTAGTGAGGAGTAACACCAAACATACTTGTCATTTCAATCCCAAGTGTTTATTCCACGAACACTTGGGTATAATTCTTTTGATTAATTTCTAATAAAGAGTTAAACATTGAAAAACATTGTTTCTTATCTTTCACATTTTTATTATTAAGTTATTAATCATAGCATCATTATTCCATGGAATTTGGTTAGATTAACTTTGTAGTTAACCATTAACCAAGTGAAAAGGACCAACAATATTGCTACTGTTTTGTTGGCTACAATCTCCTTGTTCTATCAAGAATATTTTATTGGGGCAACAGGGTGATTAGTGTCTCATGGTAAAAAAAGAAAAAATACATGGGTTTAAATGAAAATTTCAAATATGTTATGTTATCTTTAATATTTTCCAAACTACTCATTTTGTTAATTTATTTTTGAAATCACAATGGTCAACAAAGAAACTCATATTTTTAGTATATAGTTTGTGTTTTTTATTTTTTTGAATGGTTTGTATTCCGATCATTTTTATTTGTTTTAGTGTTTGGCTATTTTTTTTTATTTTGTTTTCCCATGAATTATGTTTATGTTTAGTGATATTGTAAGAATGTAAGATGTATGTTCGAATTATTGTTTTAGTATTTGTTTGATATTTCTATAAAGTTATTGTATGAAAATGAGTCCTTATTGTGATAGTATTTATGCGTAGTTTTTTTTCCCTAAATTTCCTGGATATAACTTGAGTCATGTAATTTTTGTATTTTTAATGGTGGTTCATTTTTTGGGATTATCTATATGTTTGTGTTTTGAATCATGAATGCTGTTTAGCGTTGGTTGTTTATTGAAATACTTCTTATTGTTTATTTTAATCTGTTTTGTAATTTTCAATAGTTTGTGTTATTAATCTTTGACAGAATTCGATGGAGCACATTACAAAGGAATAAGTTCTTTTCCTAAACAATGGATCAGTGACTTTTGAGGATGCCCGAGCTTTGTTCAATGGTAATTTCTTAAGTAATTGATACTGAATCTATTCTCAAACTCTATGCAATTAATTAGTATAACTGTACTAGTGTACCAAGCCAACATTTTTGTTTTTAGTTTGTTATATATAATTCACCTTAGAGTTCAGTGTTGTAATTGTTATGCATTACAACCGATGGCTGGTTGTGTTAATAAATTCCATACATTTAGGGTGTATTTGGTACCGCTCCCATGAATACATATTTTGTTGTGGGTTTGTTTTTATGATGTGGAAATGTAATTTCTATTTTTTTCTTTTCATTATTCTCTACGCCGAGAACACACCATCTTGGTTTCTATTATTCATATTAGTTGAACACCACAACAGTTAAACGTATACCTATATTAAAAATGGCTTTTAATAATTATACGTGAGCCCATGGTGAATGCTAAATGCTTGTTTTGGTATCTCTTATGATGAGCACAATGAATATTTTTATTTATCATTTTCTTATTGATATTATACTGTCTTGTGCAAGTTTTTATAAAGTTTTGATATGTTTATGTGCGGTTGACTTGTCGACTTTCAAAGCAAGGCTTGAGCAATTAAACATCTTTGTTTGGAAGGAGGTTAATGGAGCACTAGTAAGGATTCATGGGGGGTGATTATGATTAAAAATTCTTTTTAGGGGTTTGGGGAGGTGTTATGTTGTGAAGGGCACTAAATCGTTTGAAGATGTTATCCGTATGCTTGAGAAGCAACTTAAGCTGTCTCCTGGATGTTACAAACTAACCTACAAGCATCCTATCAGATCAGTTGGGAATGTTTGGGTCAAGACAGATCGTGATTGGCACTTTGCGGTTTTGATTTCCATGTTGAGAGGCTATTATGTGCTTTTGAACTTGGAGGCTGCTGATGAGGATGCTTGTGATGAGGATGCTTGCCATGAGGATGCTTAATATGAGGATGCTTGTGATGAGAATGATCTTACTGATGACGATTTTTATGTTAAAGATTTTGATGAAGATGATTATGTTGAACCTGTTTTTGTTGAGGATCCTTTTGACGAGGACGCTTGTGATGACTTATCTGCGGTATGAATGATTTTAGTTGTTAAACATGTTTTTGCACATATGTTTGTACATTTATGTATGTATTTGAATCTGTTTTGTAATTTCGATAGTTTGTGGTATTAATCTTTCACAGAACTCGATGGAGCACATTACAAAGGAATCAATTCTTTCACTAAACAATGGATCAGTTACTTTTGAGAAAGCCCGAGCTTTGTTCAATGGGAAGTTCTTAAGTAGTTAATACTGAATCTATTCTCAAACTCTATGCAATTAATTAGTATCACTGTACCATGCCAACGTTTTTGTTTTTAGTCTGTTATATATCATTCACCTTAGCTCTTTGATGAATTTTATAAACATAATTTTTTTTCCAACAGAGTTCGGCATTGCAATTGTTATGCATTACAACCGACCGATGGCTGTGTTATTAAATTCCATACATTTAGGGTGTATTTGGTATCACTCCCATGAATAAATATTTTTTGTCGTGGATTTGTTTTAATGATGTGGAAATTTAATTTCCATTTTTTCTTTTAATTATTCTCTACAATGAGTACACACCATCTTTGGTTTCATTTAGTATAACATGAATTAATCTCTGTGGCTTTTTTAGCTTTTGGTTTCTATTATTCATATTACATTTGACCACGACAACAGTTAAATGTATACCTATATTGAAAACGGCTTTTAATAATTATGCCTGAGCCCATGGCGAATGCTAAGGTTATAGTGAACAACTGGTATATTTATTAATGAGCACCATGAATATTTTTATTTGCATCATCTTCTTATTGATATCATACTATCTTGTGCAAGCTTTATAAAGTTTTGATATGTTTATATATGCAGTTGACTTATCGACTTTCAAAGCAAGGCTTGAGCAATTAGACATCTTTGTTTGGAAGCAGGTTAATGGAGCACTAGTAAGGATTCATGGGGGTGATTATGAAATAACTATTATTCTTAAGGGTAGGGGTTGCGGTTTTCTGTGCATGGGACTAAACCGTTTGAAGATGTTATCCGTATGCTTGAGGAGGATCTTAACCTGTAACACCCCCAAAATCTGGTTTAGCGGAAGCATACATGTACAAGGTTCTCGATAAAGCGCAGTTTTCAAACAATTCTTATACAAGAATTTTCGAGATCATGAAGACATACGTTTCCTTGAAAAGTTTTGATTCCTTGAGTGAATACCTGATAGATTAAGTGTAAAACAAGTGTTAAAAAACACATATCATTCACTTTCACAAGAAATACGAAACCTATGCAAACCAAACTTATCGAAAATCATGAGATCATGTTAACATGTAGCAATATTCAGCGTTGAGCATCAATTAACATGCATACAAACATATCCAGACCATTTAATTGACCATAGGAACACAAACGCAGAAATACCCAAATCGAGCATAAACCCTAAACATCGAAATCAAGCATACATGTAATGTGATACAATTAATAAGTACAGGCATGATTAAAACATGTGGAAAACTAGAAGGGGGGTTGAATAGTTTACTGCTTTTTAAGTTAATTATCTTTTGAAACTTTCGTATAATCAAAGATATAATCTAAGATATAATTTTCAAATAATCAAAGATATAAGCACAGATACTATCAAAGATATAATCTAAAAGATAATAAGTAGCAAGCAAGACTAGAGAAAGAAACGATCAAACCACAACACGATTGTTTATCGTGGTTCGGCTACAAGGACTCTTTTTCTTTGCCCTACGTCCACGCCACGAGTATCCAACTCGAGAGTTTAAATTATATATATGTGTGTGTGTGTGTGTGTGTGTGTGTGTGTGTGTATATATATATATATATATATATATATATATATATATATATATAGACAAAGGATCACGTGCGGATACAATTTTTTAGTGCGGACGTACGGACAGATCTGGGCCACCCCATTCCAGATCTGATCTTGACTTTTTGTAAAAAAGTCAAAATCTAACGCTAACTTCACGGTACCAATTAACCATTCAAATGATTGTTGTCTTCTTTACTTTTTTTATTTTTTCAGATTTTTCTGAGCATTTTTTTTGTTTTTGATTATGAGTCTTACCATGATATTAAAGATATTATGAGTTCTACCATGATATTAACGATATTTACTTAAAAAGTTACTTTGATACTAGTAAAAAAATTTAATATCACTGCTTTTTTTGTTATGATATTAAGAAAAGTTACGTTGATATTAAAAATTTTAACTTTGATATTAGTAAAAAAATTAATATCATTGTTTTTTTTTTTTATTACGATATTAAGAAAAAGTTGCGGTGATACTAAAAAAAATTAACTTTGATATTAAGAAAGCATGATAAGTAATTTTGATATTAACAATTTTATTAAAAAAATCTATTTTGATTATAAGACTAACAATGATATTATAAGACATTAAGTGATATTAAGTTTTTATACTTGTAAAACCAACAGTGGAACAAAAAAAGAAACGGTGATATTAGTAAAAAACTTAATATCATCATTCATACAAAAGTGATATTAATAATAAAAAAAGGATATTATGTGGTATCAAGATCTGATCTTGACTTTTTTACAAAAGTCAAAATCAAACGTTAATATCACATTACCTATAACGATGAAAACGATTTTTTTTTTGAAATTTTTTTCAGTGATTCTTAATTATTTGTTGTCCTTTTTATTTTTTTAATTTTTTCAGATTTTTTTGAATTTTTTTCAGAAAAAAAGCTAATATGATAGTAAAGATTTTTAAAAAAGACGGGATATTTACGATATTGCCACTCCGCCTTTTTCAGATTGTTGACTAGATGGAGGGCTGAGATTCGTCCGTACCATCCGCACTAAAAGCCAAAAATGTACCTGATCCCTTCC
>LBNU01016753.1:5228-69667 GCA_014162995.1 Artemisia annua | reverse complement strand
ATGAAAAAAAGTTAAACTTTTCTTTTTATATGTAATTCATACGTAAAGAAGAATATCGCGCATTCGCGATGCATGAATCGATGTCATTTAAAGTTTCCGGCTTTGAACTCGTTGGTTACTTTCCGGTGTGATGGAGCACACACTTGTCGTAGTGTCTCCACGAGATGGCGCCACTTGTTGATGCTAATCTGGCGCGGGTCCGATTATAACGACTTCCTCCTTGGGCCGGTTGTCGTCTCTCTCGAGCCTATTAGACCTGTCACAAAAGAGAACCCCGTTAGAAGTGGACCCAGAGGCGTGCCCGGGATCCACCTCCGACGGTCAATGTTATATGTTGCGATTGTAGCATATATGAGTGATTAGGTTTAGGGTAAACCTTGTTGAATCCTGTTGATAAAAGGATCCCATCCATGATTTTATAAGCATGGATAGGTTTTAGGTGTAGAGTGGCCGCAAGTCTGCCGGCCTAGCCCATTTCTGGGCCTAGTCCAGACTATGCCGTTACAGTGTCAGTATTAATTAATGGTCGTTAGTAGAGACATTCTGTTATTGTGTGAGTTCGTGTGTGTGGAAAGTGACGTTTAAGGGGTTGGGGTTGTTGGGGTAAGTTTGGGGAATTGGCAAAATTGGTCCCTCCGTGTTTTTTATTATTAAAAACTGTTTTTTTGATCCGACGGTCAGGATTTGTCCAATAGTATGTGGCACTTTTTGGGTTTGTAAAATAAAACGACCGTCTCAGATATTTACTCCTAAATCATTATCATTAGATGATATCATTATGATTTTGATATACAAAAGATATTATTTCAAAAGAAGCTCAAGTGTTTTCATTGTCGATATATCTCAATTAAGACTAAATCATTATTTTATCATTAGATATCATCATGATGATATACAATAGAGATTATTTCAAAAGAAGCTCAAGTGTTTTTCATTGCCGATATGTCTCAATTAAAGTTGACAGTAAGTGAAGATAGATAATGACTTATAAGCACTTGTTCCATGACCACTTTGATTTGGTAATTTGATTCGTATATTTATTTGTTACAATCTATACTTTGATTCGTATATATTTGGTAAACAAAACATTACGCTTTTTGACAAACTTACATTTTAATGTGTCGGATCTCTTAATTAGTACATTATTTATTTATTTATTTATTTTTATTATTATTATTTTTTTTAGCTTAAAAGGAATATTTATTACCTTGATGTATGGTATCTTCTTATATAACAACAACAACAACAATAATCAATGTATTTTGTAAATGTTTAAAATGCATGGGATATTTGTTATTTCCTAAAAATTATGAAAATCTAGAACATTACAATTAAGTTCATAAAGTTAAATTTAAGATTTAAACATTTTTTAAAATTTAAGGTTTAATTGTAATTTGTATTCATAAATCAGAATATAACGTTATTTTAGCATGATTTAATTATATATCGACCATGATTTATTTAATCCTGGGATTTATTGGCTAATAAGAATGCTATATTTCGCCAAGGTGAAAGACTGAGCTACTCTATTGATCCAATTTTGAACTATTTCTCCATAGGTCATTTTCTTATAGAGTTTTAAAGATATGTTCTTATAGAGTTTGAAAGTTCAACATAGCATAATAGAGATAAAAATTCTGTAACTTTACTAATAAGTTAATGCACGTCGCAGTTTTTTAAGTGGTGGACGTGAAGAAATTATTCCGATGCAAAAAAAAAGTGAAATCATAAATTAACATGATTGTTTTAGCAAAATCAGTTGTGTAGAGCTTTGGTTTATGTTTTTCTTTGAAAAATTAGACTACGAGATATAGATAAGCACAAAAGATGAAAAGGAACATGCACTTGTTTACTAAACCTAAGTGGCTAAGTAGGTCCTTAAAAACACATGCATTTCCTTCAACTTGTATCTTTCACTTCGCTATCAATTTAATGAGACTTGATTTGATAATTGTTTTGTCTTTGTTTCTATGCATAGTAAAAATAAAAATAATGTTTTATAATAGTATCAGAAAACAGAACCAAAGAAGAAACTATTACAAATTAATTAAATAAAGTTACATAAATATGCATTAGAATAAGTTTTTATTTTCAATTTTATTTTTATTTTATTTTTATTTTATTTTTATTTTATTTTTTTCTTTTGACCATTGAAGTACACCAACACTTTGAATGGTTATTGCTAAAAATGCAATCGTTTATATTAAAATTTTTCAGGCATGCGAGCAGATTGATGAACCCAACTATGATACAAAGAAATAGATACTATACGGATGGTAATACAAAAAAACATATGGCCTTCAACGGATAGTGACCTTACAGGAACAAAATAAAAATATTGAGATTTTGATTCTTTTCTTTGTCTTGCATTTTAAAAGGAATAGGTTATAAAGGGTGAAAATTTTTAGAATGGACGTTTTGAGAACTGTTTCATCAATTGCGACTCTAAAAGTTTGTGTTATCAAATAAGATATAGCGATCAAAACAAGTTTAATCGCCTTTTAATTTGTTTGCCATTTTATTTCTATGCCATTTTGCTTGTGACACGTGTAAGTGGCAAGCAAATTACTTTGCTCGCCATCTTTTTGCTCTCTATTCCAATTTACAAAATAACTCATTCTCGTGACACGTGTAAGTGGCAAGCAAATTACTTTGCTCACCATCCTTTTTGCTCTCCATTCTATTTTCATTTTGTTGCCTAACTCATGACACGTGTAAGTGAGAAGCAAATTACTTTGCTCACCATCATTTTTGCTCTCCATTCCATTTCCATTTTGTTACCTAAGATAAAACATTTGAACTATTTGGGTTTAAAAATGAAAAACTGATCTTTGGTAAACACAAGTGGCGAGCAAACTAGAATGGAGAGCAAATATATTTGCTCGCCATGTCCATTTTTGTAATGTGAAAAAATCATGTCGATTTTGATTATTTGGTTTGGTAGAAGTAGACTTTTGTAATTTAGTTTTATAAATGAATCCTCATTTTTACCCTTATGTGTGTGTGTGCGTGTGTTTTTTTTATTAATATTATTTATTTTTATTTTTTATTTTTATAATTTTGTTTATATCATAAGACTGTGAAACAGAAAATGCAGAATAAAAAAATATAAAGTTTAACAAGTTAAAAATATTAAACTGACAAAGGTAAACTGAAGATTGTACTGTAAACAAAGGGTAAAAGAAGTAGAAGGTATTAAACATTTGTACCAATAACATAATCCCTTTAAAAAATGCTATTTCTCTTCAAAAAAAATGTATATTCATCTTAAAATTAAATAACAACCTTAATGTAATATAATTAATCACTTACATAGAAACTTTTGTTGTCTTACATCTGAAGTAAAACGAAATTTACTACTTGGTCGAGCGAGTCAAAACACGTTTTGACTCGTTAGATAATTCATTTCATTCCAACCTCTCTATTTTGCTGCCTCTAAAAGTCTAATTAACATATCACAAATACAAAACTAATAACCGTACACTCGTAATTGTGATGGTTTAAATTTATTTATAGTGAATTAACAAATTAAATAATAAGAAATGCTAGAACCACTCATAAAATTCATACAAAAAATTCACTTATTGACGTGTCTCTAGGTGATTGGTTAATAAGAGAGAGGAGAGAGAAACTGCCAGAAAATGTATTAATCGTCCGCTTATACATTAGTGAGTGGATTTTTTGTGCGAATTTTATGAGTGGTTTAATGTAACTCTTAAATAGTTAGGTGAAGGAAAGGGCCGGAGTTTATGAAATTAGGGACTACCATGTTATGATCACATGAAGATGCGGGTATACCGGACCCCCTTTTTAGTGCAATATTCACCTTCTATTTTTAGTAGGCATTTATTTCAAAGGGGGATGAAAATGAGACAAAGAAATATGTTCTTAATATTAAAATAGAAACTATGGTCATCTCACTTATTTGGGTAGCTCGGTGCAAAACTATGAATGAGGATCCATAAATAACGAAAAGCTTAACTATTAGAGAAATTTCAAAACATATATAATATATAAAACATAATATATTTATGCCTTGGTCATCTAGCTATACTCTTTTGTATCTTGCTGGTTCTCATAGTTATATTGGTGCTAGTGTTCTCAGTGGAAGTATAATATTCATAGTACACATAGTTTAATCACTAAAAGAGAGTTTCGTATATATATGTGAGTGAAGATTTCTATTAAGGAAATAAAGTAGTAGTCTTTCAAATGTCAAGAAATGACAAGTATGTGTGTCAGTTGGTATCTCAGTGAGTTTTAGTACTATGTTGTGTTCTAATTCACCATGTGTCTGTTTAAATAGGTTAGGATAGTATTTGTATTTTGGTGCAACGGTGGTTCTCTATGTATCTTATTTTGTTCTCTTGGGTTTCTTTCCTTTTAATTTGCTTGATTAATTGGGGAGGGATGACTTTTCTTTGTAATTGTTTCTTTTGTGGGTTCTATAAAATCTATTGCCTTTCTAAAAAAAATATAATAAATTGGAGACCCCCTCACATATTATTTAAAAAGGGCTAAAAAAATTCAAGTTACACATGTATAAATATACTTATAGACATTTATAAATACTAATGGACATATTGTGCGGCTGCCCCAGTTGCACATGCTAATCACTGTCACAAATATAAACCACACACTTGCTTGAAAGATAATGTTAATAGCATTTCTGTTTGAACCATAATCTTCTAATTTGTCTTATCAAACACTCGCGTGGTGTTGGGAACGTTGTTCGTGAGTACGGAAACAATGTGTATAACTCATCATGCACCCGAATTTGATAATAATTAACAACTTACGAAATCTAGATTCGGTTGTAAGTTGTAACATGGGATAATACCAAGAGATACATATCGGAAATTGATACCTAACGATGTAAACAATCAAAAAATTATATGAAGTACTTGGAAAATATATAATGAAATATTAAACATTTAGAATGGAATAGTTAGCGCGCAATATGTGGTACAACATGCATGTATATCGAGTTCTGTTTGTTATTGGATTTTGTATACATAAAACGTTTCACCATATGTTTCAGCAAAATGCATGCATATGTGTACAATACACTTAAATGAAGTGCAATAAACAAATGGGGTGGTTTGCAAATCATGAATGTTTCATTAAATAGCGTTCAAAGAAATAGAGTTATAACAAGATACGGGATGTTGTTTCTTATACAAAAGATATGCAGTGTTTTCTAATTTATTATTTTGTTTTACATTTTCTCAAATACACTTACTTGTTCATGTGTTTATGTCAATCTTGTGAACCATAAAAACTTGATTTTCTGGGGACAAGTATCAATCAAACCTTAAATAGTAGCCACAAAAGGAAAGGGTGATGTTGAATTGATCCAAATTGTGTGCATTTTGTTTGAGGGGACCAATGCATGGTTTGTTCACTAGTGGTTGTCTCTCTTTGGATATGATATCCCTAATTTCTTAAAATGGTAAAAAGGCCTCCTACAGAAATTGAAATGACAAAACGATTTCAACTGATATGTTCAAGTTATGCATGTCGCTGTATAGTAATAACAAATAAATGAGACTTAAGATCGATGATGTTAGCTGTACAAAGACTCTACACTATTTCTCATATGTATCCAGTAAACATTGTAGTTGCATATGATGTCTTGGTGGCTAATCATTTACCGCGATATGCACGTAACGAGTGGAAATGGTGCTTGGCTGCTTGATCATATTTGATCATGGTCAAACAGTGACTTGGCATTAGCTCAATCTGAAATCAGTGAAACCAAAAAAGTTAGTACCCAAAGAGATCGATCAGCTGATAATGTTAGCAGAAATTATCACTCATTTAACCGGTATAATTTTGAAAATTATTTCTGTATACACTATGCACGATGTAGAAAATAGCATCTGGGATATGAAAATAATGAAGTAAAACATAAGTTTCACATTAGATTTACTGTTTTGAGCTGAGGGGTTCGAACATGTGTAATAGTGCATTGAATGTGTTGTCGTGGGATCGACATGACAAGGAGTAACCATCAATGGGGTTTAATCAGTAAATATCGTGGTCATGTATAGCTAGCCAACAGACAACGAGCCCACATGACAATTCCATGCAAATGCATCCTTCTTATTTAGTGTCATGTGCATTTATAATGGTCAGTTAGGTCACCTTATCCCTCCAACCCTACCCATAGACCCTGTCCTCTACTTTGAGCTTAGCTAGTTAGTTACTCATAGGCATTTTATTAACTGTATGTGTCGAATATAATGGTCTTGTAAGCTAAACCTGATTCGAAGACTAAAGGAAATATCAGGTAAAAGTCTGAGGTATTATTGCGATACATTTACATAAATTAGTACTTGTGTGCACTTTTCTTATTCTACAAGGACCGGCGGAGTAAATATGGAAACTTGCAGATATTTTCGGATGAGGAATTCCTCCATCCCATATTAAATGTCCAGTTTTGACTTTTGAAATATTTCTTTTTTAACTATGATATTAAATATTTTTGTTTGTGTCATATAATATTTGATAAAAATTATACGAATACGAATGAAAATACATTTTAAACAAATCCATTCATATATTTTGCATCAAATGTTATATAACACAAACAAAAATATTTAAAGTTAAAGTTCAAAAAAACTTCAAAAAGTCAAACTGGACATTTAATATGGGACGGGGTGTGTGCGTAAATCTCTCTCAGTCTCTCTCTGTTATGGTTTGATCTTTGTGACGATGTTTGTTCTAGTTGAGTTTTGTACGTTTTTTCTTTCTTTGTGTCATCAAAACATTTGACACCATGATGGTGGATTATATGGCTAGGGCGGGGTAGCCCAAGAAGTTCGGGGATTTGAGCTTGAGAACACTTATTGGGACTCCCCCTTGTGTTAGTCGACATATATTTTAGCTTGAGCTTAGTTATTTAGTTTTAGGCTTAAACCACTTCTAGAATAATCTGTTTGTAATTATATAACGATACATAAATATGATACAGGGCACTTTCGGGCTCCCGCTCCTTTGGCTTAGCCATCGTTTCTTCGGTCAACATGTGAAGTCATATGTTTCAATAGTTCGAGAAGATTGAAGGGTAAAATGACATATAATATATTGTCATAATCTATCTTTTTCATTTTAAGAGTTACCTATTTTCCTTAAACATTAGTTTAGATTTTTAGGAGTTATTTCATTTCCTTATTTTATATAAGTCGGGATATTTAGTTTTCTCTTCATGATTCATCGAGACTATAAATCATTGTAATAGGTTTACGTTTTTGAAGAAGTTATGAGTTTACAAAAAAGAGAGTTTTCTCTTGAAGTCCCGGTTGGGCACCCTTTGAGGGTTTATCGAATTCATTCGTTCTTTGTTCTTGTGTGGTTTCTTTCATTCACAACAGTATCCGCCATCATTTGGTATCAAAGAGCACAGGTTCGGGGAAAAGAAATCACGCAATTTGGAGAAGCCAAATTAAGAGAAACAAAAGTAGTTGTTTCACTTCGTCATATTCTCCACAGTCATGAGATAATTGGCGGCACACATTCGTTCACCGTTGGATTTCTGTGATTTTAGGGCACGAGGTTCAGGAAACATTAATCTACAATCTCATCGTTTAGATTCGCGATTGGAGTTCTCTACAGGGAGTTATCTCGAAGTTGCTATTTTTTTTGTTGAACTTTATGATATAATGGCCTTTTTTACCTTACAATATGTGGGGGTGAACAACCATTTGGTTACGTGACTCGTAGATTCGCCGGATGAGGCAACGATACAACTAACCAACAAGGATCATGTGTTGTAGAGAATGAAGACCTCATTAAACAAGTGAAGGAACTTTAGACGGATTTCAAAATCAAGCTAATCGTAGTCACCGAATGAAGCAACGGTTACGTGAGTGAGGAGGATGTCACTTCACCTAGATGATCTTTCCACATGTTTGGCATGATGGAACATGATTCTCCATAGAGAAGCCGTGGTATAGAAACAAAGAGGGGTTAGAAAGTTTCAGAGCTCGAGACTTGGAAAAACAAGACTCGAGGACAAGTCTTTTCCAAGAGGAGGAGAATGATGCAGGGCACGTTCGGGCTCCCGCTCCTTTGGCTTAGCCGTCGTTTCATTGGTCAACATTTGAAGTCATATGTTTCAATGGTTCGAGAAGATTGAAGGGTAAAATGACAATATAATATATTGTCATAATCTATCTTTTTCATTTTAATAGTTTACCTATTTTTGTTAAAGATTAGTTTAGATTTTTAGGAGTTATTTCATTTCCTTATTTTATATATAGTCGGGATATTTAGCTTTCTCTTCATGATTCATCAAGACTATAAATCATTGTAATAGGTTTAGGTTTTTGAAGAAGTTATGAGTTTATAGAAAAGGGAGTTTTCTCTTGGAGTCCCGGTTGGGCCCCCTTTGAGGGTTTATCGAATTCATTTGTTCTTTGTTCTTGTGTGGTTTCTTTCATTCGATAATGAATTAACACGAGAAGCTTCTTTCACAAACAATGGTAAGAGTTGATTGTATAACACACTTCACAATAAGCAATGAGAATTGTACAAGCTGATGCTGTTGGTTGTAATATAATTTAGTTATACGACAACATGAACAACCATAAAAAATACACTTGTTAAAGCCTAAATCCCTAATTATGTGACAATAAATATATGAACTTTTAAAACAAATGGTGCTCGTGGATGCCAATGAGTTGTCAATCTATAAAACAATCAATGCGTGAAATAAGGAAGAAGATGACAATCAGAACGTACTGCTGCTTTCACTGGCGGAGATTGAAGGGACTTCGGATTTGATAAGATGAGAACCACCTATGTTACTGATGTCAAGCCCCTGGAAGCGGTTAAGTTGATCCTGTTGCAGCTTATCATGGGTGGCTGCAAGAAGAGAGTGGTGGTATTTTTGTGGGTCTGGTTGGTGTTGATTTGCGAATAAGTTTTGTTGGTTATAGGGCACACGATGCATTCCAAGATTATATCCATCTGAGCTGCTCGCTGGTTCTCCAGTTGCAACTCTGAGCCTTTCAACTTCCTGCTTCAGTGCCTCATTCAAAGCTGTGTTATAAGATAATGAGAATGATAATTAAATTTTTGTTACTTGTATACCCATATATTCCCGTATAAGTTATAGCAATAAAGGAAAGGCAATGATATCTCATTTTTTAGTATTATTCTGGTCAAATAAATCAACAATTTAATCATCATGTTGTATGTCATATTAGAGGTGGCGAAATGGCTGGTTAGAAAGACATTTATCATAAGTAATAATCACGTTAAATATGATTACATGAGCTATATTGTCACAACAAGAAACTCAATATTTCAAATAAAACAATGTGGAAGGTTGTATGCATTGCAAGACCATATGGGTGAGTTTCGACCCGTTTGACCATTCCCTTTCATCTAAATTTAATTGTACCCATTTGACTAACTAGAAACACATAACCAACATCCACCTGTTCATAAGCAAAGGCATAAAAATCTCCATCCCTCCCTGCATATTATAGTGCTCTACCAGGACTAGCAAATAAGCCATTTTTCTTCAGAGGGGACAGGAGAATAATATGGTAAAGGCCATAGTATGGTTGCAAGTGTGGTGTTTCTTGGAAACTTACCATCTCGTAACTGAGCCTGTTGTTCCATAGCTTGTAACCGGATCTTAAGCTCCGTGTTTTCAGAAGATAGGCCGGTTGTATCCCTCTGTATCAAGAAAAACCTGTCAGTCAAAACCAATAATATAGAAAAAAAATTGTATTAACGGCTGGGTGGTCCAACAGGTCAACACGGATTATTGACACATGCATCAAAAGAATGTTCCCGTAAGTCTGCTGCGTTTTACCATTTCCAATTTTTTTACCCATTCGACCCATGAAGCAAGATAACCAAATTGACTCCTTGATAAGTCAATGGGTAAAAAATGGTTCCTCAAGCGTAATAAAGTACTACTGCACACAGACATACATATCAGCAGATCTGTAGATGTATTTAAAGTTAGTTTATCATGGAATGATTATCATTAAGTTCTGTTTAGCTAAAGGTGAGCCTGCACATCTGAGGTCACTTTTTTGTGACCAGAAGGTCAAAAGTTTGAATCCCGTAGAGTCAGAGAGCAAAGGAGATTAAAATTTCATGATTAAACTCCCATGAAACAAAAACTTGAGAAATAACCAAATTTACATAAAACTATGTTATGTAGGAATATAAAAGATCACCTGAAACAGAGTCAATTGCGCTGAAAGGGTGGTTGCTTCTGTTTGTAGGGTCTGAACTTTTCTCTCAAGCTCAGATATATAGCGTGCCTTTCTCTCTTTTGAACGTGCAGCAGATTGTCGATTGGCCAAAATCCTGTATGCTAAAAAGCATAAGATGATCTGAAACTTTCAAAAACATATTATCACACCTAAATAATTATAATCTTGGTTGATATTCCAATTTGTACAGAAATATTATTCCTAGCAAGTTTTACTTGAGTTTCATCATGAATACCCAAATTTGATAATTAGGATCTTTATTTCTCCTTGCAAACAAAATCATTCACTTTGTGTCAGTCATCAACTTAGTTATGATCTTATCAGATGGACTAACTTATCACTACATTTTTTTATGCTTGGGCAACAAGTTCATGGATCAGTGCAAGCATGAGAAACATGTGGGAAGACAACTTCATCTAAAATCAGACATGACTTTTGAAAATTAAGAGTTTAAAAGCCCAAACACATATACACGAGAAGCTAGTGACAAGGACGTTATGGCCCAAATCCCTTCATTTGCGCCCTGAATTTGACTGTAATAGTTCTTCCTTATATATTTCCGTTTAATTAGAATATCATCTGAAATCAGCAGTTTATGATTTCAGGTCTTTAATTGTGCAAATATTTAAATACTATTATTCATCAATAATTTTCAGTTTTGAATCTCCCTGGCCACGTATATGAACTATATTACTTTCCTCCGGTGTCATAATCATTTCTTATGACCTGGCCGGGGAATTCCTGTCAAAGCCAACGTTGTTGACCTTGCAGGCAAACCCGGATCCCCACAAATATATGTATCTTAGAGGTTAGAGATCTTAAAACTAGACGTGAACTACATAAGTATGGAGGAATAACCCAATAAGTTGATCAGTCAAAACTATATGAAATATCAAGCAGAGTTATCATCTAACGAGACCCTAATTCTCTTTGTAATAATTTCCAAGGTTCCAAAAATCACGAATCAGTAGTCAGGTGGTCGACCCCTTGTAGCTTGTAATCGGTCTAGGCGGGATTAATTGGTGATTAATCGGATTGGCATTTCCGGCAAGTTTTGGGTATTTTTGGCGAGTTTTGGGTATTTCCGACAAGATTTCTCTTAAAAAAAACATCTTGTAATAGATATAAATAGTGATTATAAGTGATTAAAACTAGTTTACGGTGAGTTTTTGGTATTTCCAGCAAGATTTGCAAGTTTCGGGCATGTTTGATCATCACTGACAGTCGTTAACTGCCGTAGACCACGGTTGATTGACTTACACAAATCGGAAAGCTTGGGGGCCTTGTAGCGCCTAGGCGGCGATTAATCGGCCTTATAGACCTTTTTTTGCAACACTGATAATTTCATTAAATATATGACACTAGAAAGATACCTGCACTATGCAATATAATCATCCATTTATCAGCTCAATTTTCCTATACAATTGGTTTATACTAACAATTATCACCCTCACATCCCATACATGATCGATCATCATTAAAATAGCATAGAACAACCTACATTGTTTCAAATGACCAAAACAATATTCCCCTCATAGGAAACAACTGAACATTGGCTAAGATGCAGTCCTTGGGAAGGGTCACATTCAGGTTCTAAATGGAATACACTTTATTCTGTGAATACACTTTATTTTCAGACTTCTCAAAGTAAAGATCTATATCCTTAATTTATATATATCATATTTCATATGCAAATAACTTAACAGTCAAACTATGATTACTAAATTACCTCTTAGCTCGTTTCGGATCAAGTGTCCATAGTTCAGCTAGCTTCTCAGGAGCCATAGCTTTCTTAGCTTCAATACTACTCTCACTCAAAAAACTCGACCCATCAACTGAATTACTATGCCGATGCTTCGGCCTCGTACTAGTGCTACTATTCTTCTCTCCATCTGCACCTTCACCTTCAGTTAAACTAGATCCAAGTTTCTCAATATCTATAAATGTACCAAACAGATCATCTTCAGATCCCAGATCTTCAAAAGGTGCATCGAACGTGTCGAGATTGTCTGGAAGGCGAAAGTTGACGTCGGAATGTGCTCGACGATGGTGTGATGATCTGAATGGATATGGATCTTGCATTATGGTTAATGTGTTTTGTCTCTGTGTGTGTGTGTTTTCTGTTATTTAAAGTGGGAAAGTTGCAACTGTTTTTTATTTCCTTTTTTGGGTGCAATGTATTGTGGACTATTTTTTGTCAAACCTACTGTTTTTTATCCGTTGAGTTTGCTTTGAATTGTCATTCAAATGGGTCGGGCTTATGGATATGAAAGTTTGATTTTATGTACTTTTTATAGTTGCACAATGATACACGTAGGCAGGGGCGGAACCTGAAGAAGTCGGAAGAGAGGGCAAAAAATATGATTTTAGCCTTTTAGGGTCAAACGAAAATACAGAAAAACACACCAAAAATGACGTCGGCAGAATTATCTAATTTAACTAATTTGTTTAAATAAAAGAAATATTAGCATAATGAAGGTTTAAACATTCATACTCTATTTCATGATACTGTAAAAGAAACTAAAATGTGTTTGTGCAAAAAAGAACATTATTTCAGTTGAGATTCTCTGTAGTCTATACATCTTGTGGAACACCATATTTATATCAACATATTCCCTAAAAAAATAAAAATAAATAAAATAAAATAAAAAACAAAAAAAACTTGCTTTCGTCACCTCACGTGACTAGTACAAAAAAAAAAATAAAAAATAAAAAAAATTAATAAATTATACCACTCTTTCTTTCATATTAGAGCAATGCGTGTGGTGAATACCTAACCCTCGCCGTTCATACGTGGCACTCGCCACTTGCTCGTCGTTTGCTCGCTGCCACACCGGGAGCCTTCGTCGTTTGCTTCTTGCTAGGGAAGTAAATCACAAAAGACAAACCACTTTTGCAGATATATCAGTTGAAGAGGTTATTTTGTGTGGGTAGGTGAGACCCAAATAAAGAGTTTGTATTGTGTTATGAGTGAGGGTATTTTGAAGTGAGAGTGTTAAAGTGATGTGATATCCGTGAGGCCCAAATGAAGAGATATACTGCTTCACCACACCTTTTGCTCTTGTACATCCAATGGTTACCTCATCATATAAAACCACTTCACAACCTTGTATCCATAAACCATTGAAAATGAAATACCAATTTTGACTTTCGATTCTCGGAGATCAAACACTTCTTAAGGGAGGCAAGTTAAGAAAAAAGCTCCAAAATTCGAAAACTTTGAACTACAAAATTTTCCGGATGTGGTCACTGGCTCCCCTTTCCCCCTAGTGGGTCAACTACCGCACGTGGGTGAGTGTTTAGTTTGAGAGTATGAGAACGAATGAGTGATTTTCATTCTCATTATAATTGTTTGGTTGGCGGAAAGTATTTTGAAGTGGGTTTGAAACCTTTTTACAAACGAAACACTCCCTTATAGTTATAGTTATACTCCTTATAAAGCATGCATATTTTTTTCTTTTATTTGAAAAGTAAAGATAAATATATTGATAAGGCACCAAAGTACAACTATCCCCCCAAGACGAATCACCAAACAAACACAAGAAATCTAAAAAGAAAGGCAAACTAAGATCCAAAAACAAGACTATCATATCAAATCAACTCGAAACAAGCAAACACACCTAACGCAAAGATGTCAAACATCTACAGCTCCATGAGGATTCGAAACCATCCACACCACTTAAGATTGTGAACATCTATTGGATATCCAAAGAAGAGAAAGTCTTTGTATAGATGGGAAAATGTCTTTTTGTCTAATACTATCCACATCATGTGGGGAGGCATGAAGAATCCGATTTCTCCTATGCCATATTGCCCACAGAGCAACATAACAAACTCCATGTAGAGACTTTGCAACCAATTTATTCTCAACAAAAGCGACTTTCCTCAGAATATATCTCGAATAGAAGCATCTGACGTTGAGCTTAGCATGCATATTCTTTTCTAGCTTCAAACTTAACTCCCTTATAAAGCATGCATATTGTTTTCTAACTCCAAACTTAACTCCAACCTTACATTTTAACTTGAACCACGTACATTTATAGTGTCCCTCATAAACATCCCCTTTCCCCCTCCATTTTCAACTCTTTTTACCCCCCCAAAAAGTTATTATTTGTAATGCATATATAAAGTCAGATAAATTCATTTGTTGACTTTTACTTGTATATACATTTGTGCGGATTTATGAATAGTTATCTTAATAAATCTGTAATCTTGAAAAAAAATAAAATAAATAAGACTATATCAATATAAAGCCAGAGACTATCCCGACTAGGGACGGGTGCATTTTTCGTCGATGGTCAAAGTGACATACTCCTTCCGTCCCAAATTATAAGTCCATTTTTTTATTTTTGGTTATATCAAAATACATGTCCGTTTTCTTATTTTAACCGATCAAAAAGTACTTTAATTGAGAGAGAAAATATTTGATTGATAAATAAACTAGTTAGTGAGATTTTATTAAACTTTGTGCAAATTGAAAATGGACTTATAATTTGACGGAGTGAGTAACCATTTTTTTTTCCTAAAATTCTGTTTACAATCTTTTTTTAACGGGATTCATTATATTATGTTATACATCATATATGAGAATGATTTACAGCTAAATGGTTAGTGGGTTAAAATCCTGCTTTATCATTATGAGATTAATTTGTTATGTATACATTTTGAGATGGTTGTCGTTCAAAAAAACAAAGAAATGCTAACGATAGTTCTAAAGATTGTTGTTAACAACTTACTTTTTAAAACATTGCTAATATTAAGATTAAAACATTGCTAATATTAAGACAAATATACCAACCAATATTTTAACTTTTGCTTAAATGATCAATGAAATGAGTGCATTGTATTTGAACAATAACCTTAATGGTTGTTAATCTTAAAATAATTATATTTCATCAACTTAAAACATCATTAAACTAAGTAGAAAAAACAAATTCAAACAAAATTTCAAAGTTATAAGGAAGTAAGGGTGTTTGTCGTTTCGGTTATCGGTTGTTTGATTTATTTAGTTTGGTTAAAACAAAAGTTTTGAGTAAAACCGAAAACCAAGGTGAAACCAAATTTGAACTCGCTTCGGCTTTCGAGTTGACCCGAATAACCCGAATTACTAATTTATACTTTATTTTATTTCGTTATATAGAATTTTGGCACAAAAAAATTTCAAGCTTAAAAATGTTATATTTATAATTGGAAAAAGTTTTAATGGTTTTCTCTTATTTATATAAAAATATTACTCCTTCCGTTTCATATTTATTGTTCATATTTTCTTTTATGGATGTCTCAAATTAATTGTTTGCTTTCTATTTTTAGTAAGAAAAAGAGAATTTAGTCGAGGAATATTTTATTTGAGTGGTTGATAATTATAGTGGTCCCACTTTTGTTAAACTTTGTAATTCTTGTCTTCTGACAATAATTTTGAGACGGAGGAAGTAAAAATATATAGTTATGTAAATTCGGTTTTTGATTAGGTTTGGAACTTGGGATTTTATTTTGTCAAAACTATATCCAAACTGAAAGCTGAATATTTAATTCAGTTTGGTTTGGTTTTAGCAATTTCGATTCTGTTACAAATTCGCTTCAATTTTATTTGATTTGATCCGGTTTTCAATTTGTGTGGTATAATCCGATTTGTGAACACCATAGGAAGACCGCTTTGCAACTCAACCATTTGACCCAAGACGATGAAAATGAATGGGCTTAGTGATGGAAGGTCCAGTTATTATTTGCAGGCTTTACATATTATTTCGTAACTTCATCTCGTAACTTCATCAACTTGAAGTTGAACAAATATGTTTGACCAATCGTTAAGGTTTTCTCCTACCATCCCTAATTAATCCCAGATAATAAGTCCGATTTTAATTTACACAAAGTTTAAAAAAAATCCCGCTAACTACTCTATTCACCAATCGAAAATCACTGTTATCCACTAAAGTCTCTTATGATTGGAATTAGCATTAATCTCCGAGGTCAAAGGGCTAAAAAAGTTGGTATGGAAAATTGCTTCAATACCAATCAACAGGCTCGATTCAAAATAAAAATATCTAATTGATTGATTAAAAAAAAAAAACATTTTTCTATTTTGTATCTTCTCTTATCATATAAGAGATTACTAATTAACAAGTGTGTTAACTTGGCTCGATTACACCTTGCTTTAGTGAAGCAACAACCTGGGCAGCATAAAAAGTTGCCCATTTAGTCATTTAGATCTGCTATGAAATATGTATCGAATAATTGTAGTAACAATACACTTGCAAAGTATTTTAGTATGATATATCGTGGGAACTACCTTAGTTAAGCAATAACTGTTCACACCTGATTTGAATTCCCGATATGCCACATACAAGACCTAATTAAACTCCATTTGTTTAAGAACAAGACCAAAACTTGATCACATATACACAAATGAAATCATTGATGATCTTTGTGACTTGAGTTCTTGTTAACTTAAACTCAGTCCATCCATATGTTCAAAACTCATATGTAAACATACTAAAGTATGGCTTACTCAATTATTTATTGACCTAAAGGTCGTACTCAATGTGTCAACAAACAAACCCCATGTTCCAACTTAAATGTGACCATTTGTTAGGTGAACAAGTGAACAACATTCCAACAGTACCATGATTTAATGGGAATGGACTCGACACCATTATATCATGGTCCCATCGTCACCTAATAATAGACCTTTCCACCAATCACGGTGGTCAAGTGGTGGTGAGACGGTGTCACTACCCCATGTTCCAACAAACTTGTGAAAATAGCCTTGTCAAATCTTTTTTGAATGTCATTGTCTAGATCATTAACATGATTTGCCAACCCCTGGTGGCTTCTATCGTTGTTTTGCATGTAGGACGACACTTGTAATATATACATCGATCGATTACATAGAATATGCAAACGTACGTGTGATAATTGTTTTTCCGAAGCGTCTTTTATTGTACTGGTGACACGAATAGTACTTGTTCGATGTCCCATAATGCCTTTGAAATGTGGTGTACGATGATTTCTAATCCTTCTTCTAATACCTACATGGTAGCCTAGTTCTTAAGGACTCTATCAAGCAATGATTGGTTCATTTAGAGCAAGGGGTAAGGTAACCGAATTTCTTGGTGAAACTTTAACCAAACAAGGTTGACGCCTCGTTAACCATACCGAGGGGGGAGGTTAACACCTCGTTAACGCAACAGGTGATGGGCTTAACGCCTCGTTAAGGTGTTATTTCGATTAANGTTATGTTAGTCTGTTTGTGAATTTAGAGACTGTTAAAGTTTATGTTGTTGGTTTATGTGTGCATAGAATGACATAAACTTATACTATATTAGATAGAATGACATAAACTTATATTGCCGATAGTTTACGAGATCATAGGATCACATGAAAATCTTGATTAATCTAGTATATATTTTGATTATTAAAAAGGATTTAGATGAGCTATTACTAATTGGGTTTGGCATGTTTGGCACGGGAGATTATGAAAGATTATGTAGGCTTAAGATTAATTTTTTTGAAAAAAAGCTTTGTTAAAAAAATAATCTTTGTCCGGCAAACCAAGATTATGAATTATTAAAAAAAAAATAAGTTCTCAAAACCAACTTTTAAAAGATTATGAAGATTATTTTTCACAAATTAACTGATTTAATCTTTTCCAACAACAGCACCAACAACAGCACTAACAACACTGCAAAAACAAAAGCTAAAATTTTAGTTTTTTTCAGCATCAGCACCAGCACCAGCACCAGCATCAGCAACAACAACAACAACAACAGCAACAATACCAGTACCATCATTAGCAACATCTATTTTTGCCAAACATACCCTTAGTTAACAATTTGACTTAATTGATTTAACTACTAAATTGACATTTAATTGAGTTGAATTGGAATAAGCCCGGGAAGCCCATAATGGGGCCCACTATCGGCCGAACATCACAACGATGTGTTTGGGCTTAACTTGACTTGCTTTATAAATTATTTTCAAGGAAAAAATAAATATTTTTTAAGGATTTAAAAGATATTAGTCTTCTTTATAAGATAAGTATTTCCTTAATTATAAGGATTAAGTTTTGGTATAAATATAATTCTAATTAAGATTAGAATAATAATTGCAAAAATTAACAAAACCCTAAATCTCTTTCTCCTCCCCTCTTTGTTTGGTCAGCCGAAACAAACACACGTGATTGGATTCTGAGTTCTTGATTTGATCACTGGATTGTTCCTGATGTGAAGGTGATCTAGCCTAGTAGTAGGCAGATGATAGAGTCGGTTTAGTGTTAATGTGGACTAAACTATAAAAGAGATCATACACTTTGATCTTGGTTTATTATGTTGCTTGAAGATCTACAAGTTCGTGTTTGCTAGTTTGCAGAAATGTATGTAATTATGTTTCTGCATGATTATATAAATAACTGACGTATAAGCTAGGGTTCATAAGGGGAAAGCTAAACATGTAAATGTGATTTTAATTAAGTCTTCTATTATGTTAATTAATATGGTTAATTTACTTATTTAATTGTCAAATAAAATTTTAAAATTACTACTTGTTACACACTCTTTTCCATCTATGTTGTATTTGTTCTCTATATAATGTGATCAATAATAAATTATAACCTACGCGGATTTCTTTAATCTAACATGACATCAGAGCAGGTCGATCATTTGACCTAGTCGGCCTTGAGCCATTGCATCTATGCCACCCCATCAAACTCTAATATAATTGGCTCACTATTTTGCGTATGACTCTCAAACCGCTTAGAGTTAGTTGATGTCGTCAGTGGCCGTAGATTTGTATTTAAGTTCCATAGAAATCATTTCGAAATCGCTACGGTCGGGCGCTCCTTCACACACTGTTAAATTTCTAAACTGTCGTCGAAATTTTCTTTTTTAGTCTACTTTAAACTACGTTCATCCGCTGTGACCGGGTACCTATCAAAATTTTGATTTATTTTTATCAATATAGCTATCTTTAGTTTTGTTTTTATGTTTATCTATATTTGCTTTTTAGTAATTAAAGTATGTACTCCAATTCAAACATTCGCAATTTTGCCGTTCCAAGTGCGAATGAATATTAGATGATGATTATGTTAGTCGGCCTAAGCCGCTTGTGGGTTTAAGGCATGTTAAGGTTAAGTTGCATTTGTACTCTATATAATGTGATCAATAATAAGTTTAACCTAGGAAGGTCATCAAATCACCTCCATCCGAATAATTGTCATAGAAAATGTTTTCTAATAAGACCAAGTTTAAACCCAACATGCAACAAACTTTTTGGTCAACTTGAGGCAACAAATTTGGGAGTTCTTAAGAAGTATTTCTAAACCCGCAACCTACTAAAAAGGTTGAATACACCATTGTATTTCGTTTTAACATAATCAATAAAAATTAAGATTACTCAAAAGACAAACTAGCCGAAAAAAAAAGGAAAATTTGTAACTTTCTAACACAAGCTAAAGCAAATCTCAATCATCTCAATCATTGCTTTATTGCGAATTTTTATACGCATTAAAGTTGCATCTAATCTAAGACCAGGTGTTATAGTGGTGAAGCACCACCTGGTGATGGCCGCCATCACGCAGGAACACCACTACACACGCCTTCTAACCGCGCGTAATCACCGGTTTTTTGCACTCATTTGGTGGTCTACACCACCAACTTTTCCCCATTTTGTTATTTCTTTTGTGTTTATGTGGTATGTTTGTATGAAGTGGATTATTTTTATATATTTGCTTTTGATGGTAACCATTACACTTGTTTGGTGATAGGTCTCGTAATGTGATGATTGGTAATGTGACGTTAACATAGAGATGGTGGGTTTGGTGATCATAATATTTAGCCAAAGAATTCCCAATTTGGAATTAGTGGAGTGAAGAATTGGATATATAGAATTGGTGCTATGGAATAAAGCATGTGTTTCTTGTGTAGCCTTAATTGTGATTAACTAGCATCAGGTGCTTAATTAAAGTTCACAAGCTACCCTAACCCCACAACCAAAATATCTACCTTAGATGTTTTATTTTCAATTCATATTCCAAATATCTCATATGATGCACTAATCCACTCTGTTTATATAAAACGCCCCTTTTACTTAAATTGCAAAAAAGATCCCTTTATAACGAGTGGACACATGACTCATTTGCAAAAGTAAGAACTGCACAAAACTTTGTTTCGCCTATGAATACATACCCACTGAAACTACAAGATGTTGATGTTTTGAAGAAAGTACAAGATGATTTTCTGAGTTAGTAGTAATTGCAATGGATCCTCAACTTGCAATCTCTTTCGTTGTTCGATTTCCGTGGAGGAAAAAAATCCATACCCACTTTACATAACCCTTTAATTAATCTTTCTTAAAAATTCCAGGTATTATTACTTCGAGTACTATTTATTTGCTTATTGCGTCTTGATACAACAAATTATTAGACGATATAACGGCCCAAGCCCGAAACTGTTTATCTGTACTTGCTTATTCCAAACTACTTATATAGTTATATAAGTGTGTGTTTGTGAGACGAGTAGTGATCATGGAGGTACAAGATGGTGGTGGTGGGACCGAACAACGAGTGTCCCATAGCAAAGACGCGAATTTCGACACAAACATGGTGATCATACTAGCTGCTTTACTATGTGCCTTAATTTGTGCTCTTGGTCTTAACGCAATCATACGTTGTGCTTTAAGATGTACTAGAAGTTTAGTTTTCGTAACTAATGACGTCACGTCTACGACGGGGGTTAAGAAAGGAGCGTTAAAACGGATGCCAGTGGCGGTTTTTGGTGCTGGGGTAGAGATTCCTGCGAGTGAGTGTCCTATATGTCTTGCAGAGTTTATGGATGGTGAGAAAGTTAGAGTTTTACCCCAATGTAATCATGGTTTTCATGTTAGGTGTATTGATGTGTGGTTGGGTTCGCATGCGTCGTGTCCAACTTGCCGGAGGTCACTGATTGAGCTGCCGGTGGCGGCGGCGGGGAGGGCTTCGGACGATCGTGGTGGTGATGTGAGTGTGGTTATTCAAGAAGCTGGTGCAGTTGTTGGTTTATAGTTATAACTTGATAAAATATTGTGAAGATAAACTTATAATGTTACTTGTTTAGGTTTGTAATTATCATGCAAGATTGTTTTTGTGTAGAAAGTTTTCTGTGACATTACACTTGTAATACAGTTAGTTCAAACTTTATTGATCATGAAAAGGAAATCTAGTTGTGATAATGTGATAGGAGTATATATCATTTTGTTTCGTATAAAATAAGTTTGCATACTATTAACTTTAAATTCTCTTAACATTATTTCTCTATGTCTTTTTATAATTTTGGTTACAATGTTGGGACAAATCGATTTGGTCGCTTGGCAATGTTCTATAAACTAGAACGGTGGTCGTTTCGGATGAAAAACTAATTAAACCGGATGAACCGCCAAACATGTTTCCGACAAGATTTGAACGGTTTTTAGGCAATAGTTGTGGGGTATTGGTGAGGTTTGCACTTTTCCGATGATATTTGCATGTTTTTGGTGAATTTCACAAGATTTGATTGGATTACGACAAATTGAAGGTTTCTAACAAGATTTCTCCCACTTGTTAACGTTTTTGAATAGTTCAGGAGAAAACTGTTCAGCTAACTTTTGAAAGCCGGTCGTCGTTCAAAAATACCGACCCTCAGTCTACCTCATTGTTTCAAAAAAGTTTGTTTTTATCAAATGAAAAACAAGAAGAAAAGGTGAAAGGGGACATGACTATGATATGATTAGAAAGCAAATGGAAATGGGTGATCATGGAATTATCGCCTTTGCGCTGTTGGAATGGAATCTACAGGGTGTGTTTGTTTAAAATATTAGTGATAAGTGAGCACTAGCAGTGATCAGTAGTCACAGGTTACCGCTCATCGCTTCTCAAATAAGTATTGGAAAAATAAGTATTCCTAAAAATTGCAAAGCTTACAGCTCTTTTGTCAAACAACTACTAAAAGCTAAAATGCTCATCGCTCACCACTTCGAAAAAGCTTCACACCGCACCATGCCAAACATACCACAAACTAATGGTGCGTTTGGTATCCCCAAATCGAAATAGGTCTATGGATTTCATTTCGATTCAAAGTAGGGATGAGCACGGTACCGGTCCCGTACCGATCCCGTATCGAATTAATGATACCGATTTTTTCTCGAGCATAAATTAATGGTACCGGTACCGTACCGAACGGGATTCGGATACCGGTACCGGTACCGGGATCGGTACCGGTACAATCGGGTTTTCCCTGTTTTTATTCGGGAATTTCCCGATTTGGTACCGGTCCCGTACCGAATTAGTGGTACCGATTTTTTTTTTTTTTTTTGCCTTATTTAGTAGTCCCGGTACCGTACCGTATATCGGACTCGGTACCGTTTCGGTACGGGACCGGTACGGTTCCGGTTCGGTTCCGAGATTCGGTTCGAAATGCTCATCCCTAATTCAAAGTGTTTGTTTAGCGGGGCTGAGAATGAAATTGGCATATCATAGCCATAGATTCATTACGCACCAATTTGGTGTCTATGAAATCCATTCCCGTAGGCCCCTCTCTTTTTCACTACAAAACTCAAATATCTATATACTTTTTCATACCATATTTTGTCATCAAAACATAAACAATCGTAATGCTATACTTTTTCATATTTATTGTCATTCTACCTCATATCAAATTCGATGACATTGTCATTCCTAGCAACAAACCAAACGAGCCTAAAACTCCACAATTTAATCTTTCCCAAATGGCGATTGGTAAACTTTTCAAAAGATAATTAGTTACAAACGTATTCAATTTGCCAATTAATTCTTTAGTGCCTATTAAACTTTTCTTTTTCCTTTTACATTACCAAAGTTGATAATACCATATTCCCGCTTTAGAGTGTCTAATAAGAGTAAAAGGTACGGTGGTTAAAAAAGTTTAGCCATTTGGGTTTTACTAGAGTTACGTCATCATTTCACTTTAAATATTCACACCTCAAAATAACTTTTCACTCACAACTAAACACAACTTAGTCATGTATACCCTTTATTTTATTTTTCATTTTTTCAAACAAACTAAATTTTTATTTATTCAAATGAAAATACAAAAAAAAAAAATTAATAAATAAAAATTAAACTTGTTAAGATTTCTTTAGTCCAACAACCCAATTAAAAAGATAAGCTCACACTTTGAAACAATGAGAATAAAGCTAAATAAAACATATTAAAACAACACGAACGATGAAACGAGTATTGAAATGTAAAATATCAGCTTTAGCCATTATTTAAGTGCAATTTTGTTTAGTTAAAAGTGAATTAAATAATTTAACTTATCTTAAATAATGGCTAAAGCTGGATTTATTCTTTAGCCATTATTTAAATTGTTAATTTTATTGTGTGATATTTTAAAGTTGGATTTATTATTTAAATTGTAGAGTTAATTGCATTTTGGTTCCTGTGATTTGGCTAAATTGCAGTTTTGGTCCCAAAACTTTAAAAGTGCAGCGATAGTCCCTATTCAAAAAGGGACTATCGCTGCACTTTCAGAATTTTTGGGACAAAACCTGCAATATGGCCAAATCACAGGGACCAAAAATGCAATTTACTCTAAATTGTATGAATATCCGACAAGAGTTTGAATGAGTTTATTATGTAAGAAAACAAACGTATACATTGGTGACCCATTAGTTAGTTTTAAAAAGTAAGTGGCCTAAAAGTAAAATACTTGATAGTTGGGCGACCTTTGATACATAATCCCAAAAATGAATTAAAAATTTCTTATGCGAGTTATTCGGATTAACTCGAAATCCGAATAAGGATAGGACTCTCACCCGAAACTCAACTCTAATAAGAGTTTGGCTTAATCGTCGAGAACTTGAATTACCCAAATCCTTTACGACCCCATTAGAGTAAGCTTATTCGGGTTTAAGTAAAGTTGGGTTCGCGTATTTTTGACCCTATTGGCTTGCACAACAGTTCGGTCGAGGTGTAGGTCGACTGCATCGATCGTCGGTCGCTTTTGATGTGCCCAATCGGTATGCATCGGTCGACCGTTTTTTTATTTTTATTTTATATTTTTTAATGTTTTCGTCGTCTGGGCGATCGATACAAATAAAACAATTATTTACAAATTTCTTACTTATCCTCAAATTTTTTACTTCCTGCTCGTTCCTTTTTTCTCTCATGTATCGAAATATTTGCTGCTATAGAGAAAAAAAAAAAAAAAATGTTGAGATTTAAGATAAAAGATGAAAGAATGAAATAAAAATAGTATGTGAAGATGAAAAGCGGGTGGAAATGAGCCAAGCTACTCGTGAAAAGCTCGGAATCTGATGGGTAAAAAGCTCAAACGAGCTCGAGACCGAGCTTTTCATACAAAGCGCATTTGGGCTCGCGAACCTAAACGAGCCTATACGATATTATGATATTTTAAGTATTAAACATATATATGAGCTGAGCTCGAGCTTATTAACGAGCTCAATAAAGATATATTATGATCCGAGCCTATATAACATACCACGAGCCGAGCTCGGGTTTAAAATTTAAGGCTCGAAACGAGCCGAGCTCGAGCTCGAACTCGAGCTTTATAAAACTTAAACGAGTCGAGCTCGAGCTTTGGCAAGCTCGGGCTCGGTTGGCTCGTTTCCATCACTAGCAGCTACACTATAAATCCCTACACTTAAACACACTTGTTACCAGTTAAGCCTATTATCAATTAGTTTATGTGGTCTTGTTATTCTTTATTTTAAAGCCCGTTAAGAAAAAAGTAGTAACGCTAAAGCCCGTTAAGAAAGCAACTAAACTTTCGCTAATAGCATGTGGAAATAGATTGTTATCTTTTAAAACTAATTTTGTGTCATGTTAAATTAAAATATTATAAATTTTATTGATGTCCTTTTTGGTAATTTAATCATTCAAATTATCTATTAAGAAAAAGAAAAAAGATAAAAGATGAAGGTCGCCTTAGTGTGGTAAAAAGTCGTCTGTAAGTCGCCGAAAAGAGAAAGTTGATGTGGCAGGCAAAGAAAGTCGCTGAAGGTCGCTGGTATGTCTAATCTTAGTAATGATAATTTTATAATTTCAACTCCTGTTTAAGCTTCGTAAATATTTCAAAAATTTATAATAAATGGGTCAAACTAAAACTTAAAATAAAATAAACGTCATAGCTTCATGTTCGAAGGTTTTTGCAGGTGATTGTGACATGCAAAGCATGCATTGCACATGCGTAATGGCATTAGATTATTTGAAGTCAAAATGAATAGTTGAATACCACAACGACCATTCTTTTGGTTTTTTGGCATCGTTTTTTATTGACTTCTGCTGACAAAGATGAAAGATGCATCGTTTTTTATTGACTTCTGCTGACAAAGTCTACACATATATTAGTACGATCGAGAAATGATGGAAAGAATTTCTTTCTATTTTGGCTTTTAATAAATACTTTGCCAAAAGTTTCGTGTAGAACCAATTTTTACCATATAACTAATCAAGCAATCTTATTCAGTCATTTTTTTTTTATCAAAATAAAAAAAAATAAACTTTCATCCTTTTTTTAAAAATTAAATATCTCGTAAACCGTAAATCGTTGCGCGAAAAAAAAATACCATCGCGACGAGAATTAAATTATCTTTCTATAGACATGCATTGTTATATACTTTCGACGAACTTTTTTTTTCGACGAACTTNTTGATTTTAACGAATCACATATGATTTTTACAAATCATATATGATTCGTAAGAATCATATGTGATTTGCAACAATCAAATCATATATGATTTTTACGAATCATGTATGATTTTTCTGGAAGAAAATTTAAAAAAAAAAGCTCGTCGAAAAAAAAAAGCTCGTCGAAAGTATATAACAATGCATATCTATAGAAAGATGATTTAATTCTCGTCACGATGGTATTTTTTTTGTAGCTTGAAGATTTACCGTTTGCAAGATATGTTATTTAAAAAAAAGATGAAAAATAAAAATGGGTGACTATGATTGGTTCTATGCCAAATGTGAACTCTATATTGATCTCATCTCACATAGCTTTTTAATGCAAAATTAGAGAATGACCTTTAAAAAAAACTCATTCGAAAGTTTATTTCGTCGGTGAACATCTTTTTTTCTCTCAAGAACTTGTTTTGTGAACGACCATTTATTCATGACACTAGAAATTACAGATTAATGATTACAGCACCATTGAGAAAAGTGACATCGGATTGAAGTAAAACCGCAACTTATATATGAAACACAATAAAAAATGATACACGGATTTAATTTGAAAAACTCCAATAAGGTAAAAACCAAGGGCAAAGAAAGATATGTTTCACTATTCAGAAACATAAGAATTACACATTCTCTAATCACAATAATAAACACCAATAGTTATATCTCTTGTATTAAGAGATATACAAACTCTCTAGCTTTCTCGCAAAGAACCTTTAAGAGATAGAAGTGAATGAGATGCGAAGAAAATGAAGCAAGTTTCATTGCCTTTTATAGGCACATTTCTTGACTTGTGACACCATGCATGACAAATGCTACTATCCAAGTTGCAATCTAATTTGCGGTGGAAGATTCTCATCAAATTTTTGCATACAATGTATCTATATTTTAACAATCTCCCACTTGAAGATTAGATTTAAGCCCAGTCTATCTTCACACCATTATCCTTCCTTACACTTTCATGTTGCTTACATTTCTGTTAGGCCGTTTGAGGATCGACACCATATAAAGTTGTCACAGTTAATTGCTTTTGTCAGATAATATGCCATGTTATCATCAGTATGAATTTTTTGCATATTCACGGTTCATTCTTCAACTTTTTCACAACGAAGTGATATTGAACTCGTATATGATTTGTCTTTGAATGAAATGATGGATTCCTTGCAAGATACAAGGCACTCTGGTTGTCACAAAATAGTGTAATTTTCACTTGTTCGTGCCTGAGCTCCTCCAACAACATCTTTAACCATACTGCTTCTTTGCTAGCTTGAGCAACTGCAACATAATCTGCATTTATTGTTGACATAGCGACAACTAACTGTAGTTTTGAAACTCATCCTACCGTTCTGCCAGAAAATGTAAACACATACCCGGGGGTTGATTTACTTCCATCAAGATCACCTGAATAATCAGAATCAACATATCCCTTGACATTCAAATCCTATTCCCATAATACAGTGCAACGTCCGAGGTTCCTTTAATATATCTAAGGATCCTATTCACAACTTCCCAATGCTCTCTACCAGGTTTCGCCACGTGCCGACTCACTACTCCCACTGCATGTGCATTGTCTGGCTTTGTACAAATCATCGCGAACATTAAACTTCCCATTACTGGTGCATACGATAATCAAGACATTTTCATCCTCTCTTCTTCAATGCTAGGACTTATCTTGGAGGATAATTTGACATTAGTAGAAAACTGGGTTGATATTGGCTTACAATCTTGCATATTGAACCGTTGCAAGATTTTATTCAAATAACTCTATTTTGAAACCTAAATCTTTCCTACTAACTATATATCGGTGAATTTGCATCCCTAGAATCTTGTTGCGGGTCCAAGGTATTTTATCTCAAATTTCCTAACCAATTGAGCCTTCAATTTACTGATATGATCTTTGTTGGGGCTTGCTACCAACATATCGTCAACATATAACATCAAAATGATAAAATTATTATTCCCGAATCTCTTGAAATGTGTACAAGGCTCTGTATGTAGTTTGTTATATTCAAAGCTCCTAATGAAAGAATCATAACTCTTATACCAATACCTCGGTGCTTGATTTAAACCGTACAGAGATTTGTTTAACTTGCAACCCAAGTTCTCTTTTCTTTTTTTGTTCAAAACCTTCTGGTTGGAGCATGTAAATCTCTTCTTCAAGATTTCCATGAAGAAATGCAGTTGTCACTTCTAGCTGCTCCGGATGTAAATCATATATATATATATATATATATATATATATATATATATATATATATATATATATATATATATATATATATATCACATGGGAATATTATTCGTTAAAGTCAATTCCTTTTTTCTCAGCATATCCTTTAACCACCAATCTTTCACGATATCGCTCCACTTGATCTTCACCATTTTTCTTGATTATATAAACCCATTTGTTTCCAATAGGTTTTCTACCTCCTGGTAGTGGGATCAGCTCACATGTTTTATTCTTGTGAAAAACTTCAATTTGTGGTCAATTGACTTGTACTAACGTTTGTTGGGTTGTCTATTCTATAATAATACTGGGCACAATCTTCTATGGCATCTCATGCTTCTTCAGCATTTAATCCCCTAAAGTCCCCATTGGCAAAATCTTCAATGCACCCTTGGTCACAACGGTCGACACGATCGTAAAAAATTTTAGCTAGGGACCGTAAATCGAAACTATGATGAGGGACTATTCGGAGTAAATTTTTAAAACGAGTCCATGCATCATAGATAGGTTCATCTCAATATTGGTTGAACATCAAGATGTCATTAGGAGTGAATGGGTTTCGTGGTCGGTAGTATGGTGGATTCGCGTTCTCCATGATGGTGAACGAAAGAGTGAATGGAAAGGTTCTTACGAACAAAGACACAAAGAAAAGATAGACAACGAGAAAGCTAATAAAAAGAAAATAAAAATCTCACTTGATAGGAATCTACTGAGTAGACCTAATAAAAATAAATTTCAACCTACGCAATAACTATTCCCCGGCAGCGGCACCAAAAACTTGATGCGTGGTTTGCGACCTATGCAGTAGGTTTTACCTCTCAAGGGATCTTGAGAAGCTTGCAATCCCCACCAGGCAGTGTACCTGACCGATGTAGTATAGTGAAGTGGCAAGTACCGGGGGATTGATCGTTCTCTCGGGGAATAGTGTCGTTAGGATTGAAAACTATTCTAATTAAGTCTAAGGGTGAGGGAAGATTCTTTTTGTATTTTTATATTTTATGGAAAGCAAGTAAAAATCTCGGGTATTTGGAAGAGTGGGCGGAATTAGTTGCTAGTCAACTAACCCAAAAGCTACTAATGCAATTAAAATAAAATAACAAGAAAATAAAAGGTTGTGAAACTAATATGGAGAAAAGTGTGTTTACTTAGATTTCACTACTCCCTAGCTATCTTTTACCGGTTAATTGGTTTGTTACAATTGTGTGGATGACGGGTTGTATTCCTTAATACCATTCGTAGGGCCGTGTACGATCTTCCCTAACTCTATAAGCGCAAACTTCATTCTATAGCGACACGTTTAGTATCCAAACCATGAAATCACTAGTAATTACTTATGCATTAAATACAACCAAATAATCGTAGTACACATCCGATTCATGTTTCTTAAGACGTTCAAGCAAGTCACCAATTGGAAGTTAGCCAGTTTTCATAAGCCTAACATCGACTTCACCCACCCACAACAATTAACAACAAACCAACAACAAGTAATCAATAGGTAGGTTTCATTAGATCTAAGCAAACACAAGAGAAACCTAGCCTAGCATGTTAATTGAAAGACAAGCATAAGATATAATCACACAACACATAGACATATTGAATGATTTAATGGAAGACTTATCTTTAATTAAGCATGGATGAAACAAGGGTGAAAAACCCTTGAAAAAGGCAGTAAATTCGACCTAGGGTTTAACCCTAAAGTTCTCCCAAAAGTTACCCACTTTAATGAAGAAAAATCCTAAAGTATATATAGAAAATACATTCTGACGGCGTCATGTTATAAATCCTGACGCCGTCAACTCGCCGTGTCTAGGGTTATCGGATCACCTAGATCTACTTCTGACGCCGTCAGCCTTTAAAACCTTCTGGGCCGTCTCTCTTTAACTTAAAACCTGATGGCCTGGACCTTGTAACACCTGATGCCGTCAGGTGTAAACACTTGAATCCTTCCTTGGTCGTCTAGTAGAGTCTGAATCCCACTCTTTGTCTTTAGGTGACGGCGTCAGCATCCAAAGCCTGACGCCGTCAGGTAGGAATTCCAGCATGATTTGAGACTTTGTCGTTGTCTTCACTTTTATGCTCTAAAAACATCAAAAATGCAATGTTTTCCATAATTCCTCCTGAAAGTACCTAAAATGACAAAAGGAATGATTTAAGGCAATATTTGATCATAAAATAACGATTTAGGGATTAAATGACCCCCTAAAAGCGTAACACTTTTCGCCTCATCAAATACCCTTACACTTGAGATTTGCTTGTCCTCAAGCAAATGCGCTTTTATTCCAATCAAAATATGAGCTAGGGGTCATTTAACACTAATATAAAAGTAATTACAACAAATAGTTATTCCACCCTAGTCATAAAAAACACGGAAATCATACACTAGCCCCTTAGCAAATACATTATCATAGGCTTGGGAAAGGATCAAAAACCTCCTCCACTAGGCGTAAGCACCTAATATAAACTATCAAAGAGGGCTTTTCAGGGGTTGTAACGTTAGGTGTAGGGATATGATAAAAACGGTTTGTTAGAATAAAGGATATTTTTACTGGTGGCGAGTTAATTATCTTGATCAAATACATGCACAATGTGGTGTTGCTAAGCCAAGACTCGACTCAACTTAAGCTAATAAGAAAATAACGAAAACATAAATAAACATAAAAGGAAACGGGATGGTAGTCCGTATGTTTTTTTTTTTCCAAATTTTTTTTTTGATTTTTTTTTCTTTTTTTATACACTTTTACCCTACCATCCAAAATAATACATCATAGGGGCCTCGGTTCTCCCCTTACACTTGAACTTTTACATACTTTACAAGTAACTATTCTAATTACTCGAATTAAGATAATTGAAAAACTTGGATTACTTTAAAATATTAACGCACATATGGGGGTAATAAATGATGTTCTTCCCCATTACTCCATTACTAGGGATGAGCACGGTACCGGTCCCGTACCGATCCCGTACCGAATTAGTGGTACCGATTTTTTCTTGAGCATAATTAGTGGTACCGGTACCGTACCGAACGGGATTCGGATACCGGTACCGGTACCGGTATTGGTACCGGTACCGGGAAATCGGGTTTTTCCCGTTTTTTTCGTGAATTTCCCGATTTGATACCGGTCCCGTACCGAATTTGTGGTGCCGATTTTTTTTTGGCCTTATTTAGTAATCCCGGTACCGTACCGTATATCAGGACTCGGTACCGTTTCGGTACGGTTCCGGGATTCGGTTCGAAAATGCTCATCCCTATCCATTACACTAGTACTTTACCCATGAGTCCCAATCGTCCCAAAACAATATGTACAAGATATGACTCGACTTAGCAACCATGTAATCAATTAGACAATTAACAAAGGGTTTAAACGTGTAACAATAATGCACTAAAGATGAGTGCATACAAGGTAGGCTAAGGCAATTTGGGTGTACATTTGGGGTGGATTGTAAACAAATTCTTCCTTTAAATAAAATACTTAAAGTTAGAAATGAAAAGATAGGCTCTGAGGGGTGTACTAGGGGTATCGTGTACTAAAAATGAGTACAACGCTAAGGGTGTGGGAAAATTACTTGACCAATGAAGTCAATGTAATTATATAAACATGTGTAAAACAAAGGGTTATCCTAATGCCTCTTATCACGTAGTAGATCTAACTACACCAATGTAGTCTCACTTGTGGATTTGGGATGGTCACTAACGCAAATTCTAGAATCTAAATACTACTGGTACACAAACAAGCATACTAAATAAACTTAGTAGATCGCTAGCGCGAGTCCTTGACGCTTCAACTAACGGATGGTCACTAGTGCACTTCTTGGATCGCTGGCGCGTTATTTGCATAACGGATGGTCACCAAGTCATACACTTGATCGCTAGCGCGTTAGTCAATTAATCTAACACTCGGATGGTCACTACCTTATTCATAAATTTTGAGTGGTACGGTTTTTGTGCTAGTAATACAATTCCCTATCCATGAGACGCTTATTATGCCTAAAGTTTCACTCCTATATGTTGTAAAAAATTTTAAATTTGGCGCTAAAATTGCCCTAACAAATATTCCTCTTAGTTTTATTGCACATCTACCATTAAACAAACAAAAATCAAGCGTAATAGCATTCTCTAAGGTGTCTTCATTCCCCCCCCCCCCTTACACTTAAGCCGAACATTATCCCCAATGTTCACTAAAAAGATGTAAAAGTAAAGAAAATGAAATAATGAAACAAATACTCCCCTGATTCGTTTGGTTTGGATCGTGTGGTAACATGGTTAGATCTTCTTCCAAGATGATGTAATATCTTCAAGATTAAAGCAGCGCCAAAATCTTGATTTTATGTTCATCTTCTTTTCCAATATAACCTGTTAAACCTGAGAAAAAAACACAAAAACCAAAGCATCAAACCGAACAAAGAAAAATCACAACTAGATGTAATTCTAGACTTAGAAATAAAAACAATTAAAGATATAATGCTTGAAAAATAAATGTTTACAGGTTCCTAGAGTTTAAAAAATACAGATTTTACGAAACTTTATAATTCCAGCAGAAATACAAAACCTGTAAATTTTTCAGAAAACAACATCTGACGTCGTCAGGTTGTAAAGCCTGACGCTGTCAGAATTGATCTGACAGAAACTTTTATATTTTGTTTCCAGAAAATTTCTAGAAAAACCTATGCTTTAAGTCCTGTAATGCTGCAAAACATTCATTGTGACTCGATACAAGCATTTGACTCAAACAAGTACTAATATGTATGTCTATATCTCATTGTTATCGCTCATGTTCAATTCGTTCTTTGAAAACAAATTTGGATTTCCCTTACACTTATCTTTTGCAAAATACCTTTATATGTAGTTAAGACGAAGTTAAAAACAAAATAAAGCATTTTCACAAATTATTTGATACATGAACAATGAACAACAAGATAATGCATATATATGAAATCAAATAAAAGCAAACAAACAAACAAATAATTAAAAGCTTTGGGTTGCCTCCCAAGAAGCGCTTGTTTTTGTTCGAGTCACGAGCCTGACTCTACCCTTATTTAACGGAAATAGGGGAGGTTTTCCTTACACTTTGGATTAAGTGCGGGTGAAAGTAGCGGTACACACACTTAGGGTAGAAATACGCCACGTGAGGTGAAGGGGGTGAGTGAATGGCTTCCTTCATCCTAAAACTACCCAGATAAACTTGGTTGATGGGTGGGTCGGTTCCTCTTTTGTTTCCTAGATGTAAACCTAAGGATGGAAAGTTGTGTAAAAATTGAGGTTCCGGTTCATCAACACTAGGAAATTCCCTAGAACTAAGAGTATGGTTATCACTATAAGTATTCAAACATATATCCTCTAGTGGTGCTAGGTCCAAGGGTTCTACCTCCATTGGGATTCCTAAAGTCTCTTCNTTGATGGGTGGGTCGGTTCCTCTTTTGTTTCCTAGATGTAAACCTAAGGATGGAAAGTTGTGTAAAAATTGAGGTTCCGGTTCATCAACACTAGGAAATTCCCTAGAACTAAGAGTATGGTTATCACTATAAGTATTCAAACATATATCCTCTAGTGGTGCTAGGTCCAAGGGTTCTACCTCCATTGGGATTCCTAAAGTCTCTTCTACTTCTTCCGGGTAAGTCTCGAGCGGCATGTGTGCCTCAAATGATGGTAGGACCCTTTAGGGTACTTTGTGGGCTTGGATTATCCACCTCATCCTCCATTGTATCTAGATTACCTATGTGTTCATCTTGTATTATGGTGGCTCCTAACCATGACATGCACTTAGTATCTCAAAACTAACGTATTCATCCCCTAACAAACTTGTTTCATGATCCTTGAAATTTGTGGTCAATTGACTTGTACTAACGTTTGTTGGGTTGTCTATTCTATAATAATACTGGGCACAATCTTCTATGGCATCCCATGCTTCTTCAGCATTTAATCCCCTAAAGTCCCCATTGGCAAAATCTTCAATGCACCCTTGGTCACATCGGTCAACACGATCGTAAAAATTTTTTAGCTAGGGACAGTAAATCGAAACTATGATGAGGGACTATTCGGAGTAAATTTTTAAAACGAGTCCATGCATCATAGATAGGTTCATCTCGATATTGGTTGAACATCAAGATGTCATTAGGAGTGAATGGGTTTCGTGGTCGGTAGTATGGTGGATTCGCGTTCTCCATAATGGTGAACGGAAGAGTGAATGGAAAGGTTTTTACGAACAAAGACACAAAGAAAAGATAGACTACGAGAAAGCTAATAAAAAGAAAATAAAAATCTCACTTGATAGGAATCTAATGAGTAGACCTAATAAAAATAAATTTCAACCTAAGCAATAACTATTCCCCGGNCGGAAGAGTGAATGGAAAGGTTTTTACGAACAAAGACACAAAGAAAAGATAGACTACGAGAAAGCTAATAAAAAGAAAATAAAAATCTCACTTGATAGGAATCTAATGAGTAGACCTAATAAAAATAAATTTCAACCTAAGCAATAACTATTCCCCGGCAGCGGCACCAAAAACTTGATGCGTGGTTTGCGACCTACGCAGTAGGTTTTACCTCTCAAGGATCTTGAGAAGCTTGCAATCCCCACCAGGCAGTGTACCTGACCGATGTAGTATAGTGAAGTGGCAAGTACCGGGGGATTGATCGTTCTCTCGGGGAATAGTGTCGTTAGGATTGAAAACTACTCTAATTAGGTCTAAGGGTGAGGGAAGATTCTTTTTGTATTTTTATATTTTATGAAAAGCAAGTAAAAATCTCGGGTATTTGGAAGAGTGGGCGGAATTAGTTGCTAGTCAACTAACCTAAAAGCTACTAATGCAATTAAAATAAAATAACAAGAAAATAAAAGGTTGTGAAACTAATATGGAGAAAAGTGTGTTTACTTAGATTTCACTACTCCCTAGCTATCTTTTACCGGTTAATTGGTTTATTACAATTGTGTGGATGACAGGTTGTATTCCTTAATACCATTCGTAGGGCCGTGTACGATCTTCCCTAACTCTATAAGCGCAAACTTCATTCTATAGCGACACGTTTAGTATCCAAACCATGAAATCACTAGTAATTACTTATGCATTAAATACAACCAAATAATTGTAGTACACACCTGATTCATGTTTCTTAACACGTTCAAGCAATTCACCAATTGGAAGTTAGCCAGTTTTCTTAAGCCTAACATCGACTTCACCCACCCACAACAATTAACAACAAACCAACAACAAGTAATCAATAGGTAGGTTTCATTAGATCTAAGCAAACACAAGAGAAACCTAGCCTAGCATGTTAATTGAAAGACAAGCATAAAATATAATCACACAACACATAGACATACTGAATGATTTAATGGAAGACTTATCTTTAATTAAGCATGGATGAAACAAGGGTGAAAAACCTTTGAAAAAGGCAGTAAATTCGACCTAGAGTTTAACCCTAAAGTTCTCCCAAAAGTTACCCACTTTAATGAAGAAAAATCCTAAAGTATATATAGAAAATACATTCTGACGGCGTCAGGTTATAAATCCTGACGCCGTCAAATCGCCGTGTCTATGGTTATCGGATCACCTAGATCTACTTCTGACGCCGTCAGCCTTTAAAACCTTCTGAATCGTCTCTCTTTAACTTAACACCTGACGGCCTGGACCTTGTAACACCTGACGCCGTCAGGTGTAAACATCTTGAATCCTTCCTTGGTCATCTAGTAGAGTCTGAATCCCACTCTTTTGTCTTTAGGTGACGGCGTCACCATCTAAAGCCTGACGCCGTCAGGTAGGAATTCCAGCATGATTTGAGACTTTGTCGTTTTCTTCACTTTTATGCTCCTGAAATTACCTAAAATGACAAAAGGAACGATTTAAGGCAATATTTGATCATAAAATAACGATTTGGGGATTAAATGACCCCCTAAAAGCGTAACACTTTTCGCCTCATCAAAATTACTTTTCCATATGTATTAAAGTAGTTTCTTTTGTTGTGATATCATCTTCTCCAACATCTTGAATTTTGTCTTCCATAAAGACAACATCTCTGCTGACAACTACTTTGTAGGCAATGGGGTCCCATAAGAAATACCCCTCTTTTTCTTCAGCATACCCTAAGAACATGCATTTTTTGGATTTTGGATCCAGTTTCGTAGTTTATTGGTTATTGTACATCATGTACACATGACTACTAAATATATGGAGGTCCGAATAGTGACTCATTTTCTGGTCCACATCTCCATCTGTGACTTTAACTCAACTGCAGTTGAAGATGACCGATGTATCACATAACATGCGGTATGGACTGCTTATGCCCATAACATTTTTTCCAAGCTTGTAGTTGCCAACATTGCACTTACTCTTTCTAACAAGGTTATGTTCATCCGTTCTTTTGACGAGTGTATGTTATAGTGAACTACTGCCTTTTGATTCCTTTTTGCCTGCAAAAAGTATCAAGTTCATCACCAATGTACTCACCTCCATTATCTGTCCTCAAATACTTGATCTGCTTTTCAGAATCAAGTTCAGCCAGCACTTTATAAACTTTAACAACTTCAATGAAGGATACAAAATACTTTACTCATCCAAAGGATAGAACTTGTTCCTACCACACATCAGAGTGAACCAATTCTAGAATACGGACACTTCTAGAATTTGATGCCTTGAATTTTAGGCGATATTGATGACATAATGTTCACATAAAGTTAAAAGAAACCTTTGTGAGGCTAGGAAGTAGCCTTCTTTCCTTAAAAAACATTCATTAGACATATCTTTTACTCGGCATGTTCATAGGTTACTCGCCAAAATTCATGTATATTCGAAGAAACTCATAAAAAACACAACATAAATTCATACAAATTGAAGGACCAATTACGCATAAAACATCTTCCAAGTAATATCCTAATCAACTACCAAAACCCAGAAATCAGTTAACACAAACACATTGGTCACAAATTTTATCTTTACTATTCGATTTACACACAATTCAGTGCCTATGTTTGTGTAATGATATAGGACAAAAGGCGCATGATAAGGGGATGAAAATAAGCAAAACCCACTGAATAACCACAACAAATACTACCGCTATGAGTAGCAGCCATAACCACGACATCCTTAAACCCTAACCATTTAATTCCACATTTTCTGGTGTAATATGTTACAATTAAAGTGCATACAGGCGATCCTAATCAAGTAATCAACCTAAAGAACTGAGTTAATTAGCCTAAAACCTAACGATTAAGAAATACCCAATTCGAGCACATCAACCCTAATCTCACAATCAATCAATTTAACCACAGAAAGTTTGAAAGAAATAGGGCGAATGATTATAAGACATAATAGACCAAGTGTAACACTTACAATCAAGAGAAAGTGACAGAATCAAAAATCTTGGTCGCGAGAAAAAAAATTGGCGGCACTAGGTCGTGGTTTTAAATTTATGTGAAGAAAAAACTGATTTAGGTTGGCTTATAAAGAGTGAAGTTTGGGTTTTAGACAAGTTCAGTCCCCTAAGTTTCTTTTCTTTACAAAATTGAACACCATAACCCCCAATAGATTAACACATAGCACAAATAGTCCCTTTGGTTAGGTTGTCGTCACATGAAGAGACCAAATGACATAAGTGATTTTTTTGACATATCTCCCCCTTGAACCAACAAATAATAATTATAGGAATTTTGATAAAACATTTTGGTTCAAGAGTTCTCGGAGAATTTGTATGATGAAATAAATTTTTGATGAAGATTTGAAGAAGAGTGAACAAAAATTGTCAATAGTTTGAAAAACTTGTCTCCCCCTCAAAATATGTTTTTATGAAAAATATGGAAATGTTTAGAAAAAAAACATATTTTGAAGTAGAGAATTCTGTTTACGAAGAAGAGATGATTATTTAATAAAGATTTTTTTTATGTGAATAAAATGAAAAATCTTTTTGTAGTTTTTATAGTTTTATATTTTTGTATTTTGTTTTTGAAAAATATTTACAAAAGTATTTTGGTATTTGACATACTTAAGAGTTTTTAAGAAAGTTTTTCAAATCATCAGGAGTCAAACACCGCATACCAACTTGGTGAACTAGGGCAGCAAACCTTGAAGGAGGTAGTACTTTTGTGAACAAGTCCGCCAATTGGTATTCAGTACCCACAAAATATAACTCAATTGTATCATTTTCAACGTGCTCCTTGATGAAATGATATTGAAGAGCATTATGCTTGGATTTGGAGTGAAGAACAGTGTTGCAGGAGATTGCAATGGCACTTTTAGAATCGCAGTATATCGGAATTTTGTTGAATACGTAACCATAGTCCAGCGTCTGAGTTCGTATCCAGATGACTTGAGCACAGCATGCAGACATGGCTACATATTCAACTTCTGTTGATGATAATGATGTGCAATCCTGCTTCTTTGACTGCCAAGATACAAGCTTATCTCCAAGAAATTGCAAACCACCAGAAGTACTTTTGCGTGTATCTAAACACCCTGCATGATCAGCGTCTGAAAAGACTATTAGTTCAAAGCCAGAATCCTTCGGATACCATATCCCCAAATTAATGGTACCCTTTACGTATCGAAGGATTCTTTTATCCTCAGAGAGGTGTCGTTCAGTTGGGCTAGACTGATAACGAGAGCACATATATACATCAAATACAATATCTGGTCTGCTAGTTGTGAGATACATGAGTGACCCAATAATACTTCGGTATTTGGTAGGGTCAACTAGTTTCCCATGCATGTCAGCATCTAGCTTTGTTGTGTAAGACATTGGAGTGGGATATGTATCACAACTGGTCATTCCATGTTTTTTTAATTATTTCAAGAGCATATTTGGATTGATTTAGAAAAATCTCACGGGGTGATTGATGAACTTGTAGTCCTAAGAAGAACGAAAGTTCACCCATCATGGACATTTCAAAATTTTGTTTCATTAATTTTGCAAAAGCATTTGAATATTTCTTGTGCGTAGACGCAAAAATAATGTCATCGACATAAATTTGAACAATTAGTATGTCCTCCCCGTGTTTTTGAATAAACAATGTTGGATCGACAGAGCCTTTAGAAAAGTTATTGGCCAACAGAAATGAAGTGAGTTCATCGTACCATGCCCTTGGGTCTTGTTTAAGGCCGTAAAGAGCCTTCTTGAGTCTGTGCACATGATTAGGATAAACTGGGTCGACGAAACCTTCTGGTTGGCTGATATAAACCACATCACGTAACTGACCATTTAGAAATGCCGTTTTCACATCCATTTGATAAAAACCATATTTTGTGAGCAGCGTATGCCAGAAATATGCGAACAGCTTCAAGTCTAGCCACTGGTGCAAAGGATTCTTCAAAATCAATTCCTTCTTCCTGAGTGTAACCTTTAGCTACCAGACGCGATTTGTTACGAATCACTATGCCTTCTGCATCTAACTTGTTTTTCCAAATCCATTTCAGCCCAATGAATAATTCTAAAGAATCTAGGGATGCTAAAAATAACAACAACATAAATCCTAATGCGTGTGCCTTACCTTCTACAGGATTAGCAAGCACCTCTAGGAACAGCAGACTAAAGCCTAAGAGCAATACAAGGAACAATAGAGTCTCGTCTGTCTCTAAGAGTAGTAGCATGAATAAAGCGGAAGAAGTAGAAGAACACCCTAGGAATTTATCGCTTTGTAATTAGAGACATATTTCATCTGAATGTAATGTCAAACGTACTGTTTCTAATGCATGTAATGACTCTGTTTGTTTAATATGCAAGAAATGTTTAATTAAGGATGTTCATGATGATTGTGTTTCTAAGAATGTGAATGTGTTGCCTAAACAGAAGGATGTTCCACAAAGACCTAGTGCTAATCTAGATATGTGGATAAACTAATTAAAACAATTAGGAACACCACTAATATTTACACGCCTAGGAACTATCTCAAGTATTGTGTTTGGATACCAACGAGTAGAGAATTCACACTCCAGGATGGAAAACTAGAACTAGTTCAAGCTAAACAAGTAGCACCCATCTATGAATGTGATTTGGATTGTACCCCTAACCCAATGGAACCTAATTCAACACGGTTTCCAAATACAAACTCTTCTGTTATTGGCAGGTTATCGAAATTTTTCTTTGGATCGTCGACTCGGGTTGCTCCATGCACATGACCGGGAACTTAAAGCTGCTGATCAATTTTATTTGGAAATTTATGGGTACTGTACGATTTGGTAATGATCATGTAGCAGCTATTCAGGGTTATGGAGATCTTCAGTTTGGGAATTACTTAATCACTCAAGTTTACTACGTCGAAGGGATGGGACACAATTTGTTTTCAGTTGGGCAGTTTTGTGATGCAGATTTAGAGGTCGCCTTTAGGAGAAATAAGGTCTTTGTTAGAAATTTGGTTGGAGATGATCTCTTAACTGGAAATCGCGGCACAAACCTTTATGCTATCGACATCAATACAANTGGAAATTTATGGGTACTGTACGATTTGGTAATGATCATGTAGCAGCTATTCAGGGTTATGGAGATCTTCAGTTTGGGAATTACTTAATCACTCAAGTTTACTACGTCGAAGGGATGGGACACAATTTGTTTTCAGTTGGGCAGTTTTGTGATGCAGATTTAGAGGTCGCCTTTAGGAGAAATAAGGTCTTTGTTAGAAATTTGGTTGGAGATGATCTCTTAACTGGAAATCGCGGCACAAACCTTTATGCTATCGACATCAATACAATGGCCTCTACATCACCAATTTTTCTAATGACAAGAGCATCTGACACAAAGTCTTGGTTGTGGCATAGACGTTTATCTCACGTCAATTTCGACACCATCAACAAATTAGCCAAAGACAACATCGTCAACGGACTTCCTAAGTTCAAATACACCAAGGATCACTTATGTCCATCATGTAAACAAGGAAAAAGCAAACGTGCATCATATAAACCCAAAACCGTACCTAGTTCGGAAGAAAGGTTACATCTGTTGCACATGGACTTATGTGGCCCAATGAGAGTTGAAAGCATCAATGGAAAGAAGTATATTCTGGTTATTGTCGATGATTATTCAGGATATACTTGGGTAAAGTTTTTAAGATCAAAAGATGAAGCACCAGGCAACATCATCACCTTTCTGAAGCGCATTCAAGTTCTACTTCAAGCTCCAGTAAGGATTGTAAGAACAGACAACGGCACAGAATTCACCAATCAGGAGTTACGAACGTATTTTGAAGATGTTGGAATCACACATCAAACATCAGTTGTTAGAACTCCACAGCAAAATGGGGTAGTTGAAAGAAGAAATAGAACTCTTGTGGAAGCTGCTCGCACGATGCTAATTTATTCTAGTGCACCACTATTCTTATGGGCTGATGCTGTAGCCACTACTTGTTTCACTCAAAACCGATCCCTAATCCATCCAAGATTCAATAACACACCATATGAGCTTGTGAACAATCGGAAACCGGATATCTCTTACCTTCACGTGTTTGGCGCTTTGTGCTATCCGACGAACGACAGAGAAGATCTAGGAAAGTTGAAAGCTAAGGGTGATATTGGAATCTTCATTGGATATTCAGAAAACTCGAGGGCTTTCAGGGTGTATAATAGGAGAACAAAAAGGATAATGGAGACGATGAATGTGAAGTTTGACGAGATTTCACAAATGGCTTCTGAGAGACTCGCTCTAGAACCCGCGCTTAACCCAATGGCTTCTAATCAACCAGATTAGGACCCGCACCAACAAGTCAGACTTTTGGACACATCAGTTCAGGACTCGTACCTAATGGAGCTCAGTCAACAACACCGGATAAACCTTCAGATCAAGAACTGGAAAACTTCTTCAAGTTAATGTTTGATGAATACTATGGTGGAACTTCGACAAATGCATCTCAACATCATTCCGCTGCACCTGCTCTAAACCATCAACCACCACCACCACCAACACAAGATGTATCTACCACAATCGAAGCTGAAGCACCAACTCCCTCAACATCATCAACATCTACTCCAGCAACTCTAGTTATTGAAATTGTTCTACGAAGAGTTGATAAACAAAATCAAAACACAAACTTTCAAGAAGAAACAACTAATAATTCAAACAATGCTACGTTAGAAGAAGAAGAGGAAGTATTTGAAAACCCGTTTGAAACAGACTCTGCTGAATCTTCTTCACGGTTACAAGAACCATCTAACANACTCTAGTTATTGAAATTGTTCTACGAAGAGTTGATAAACAAAATCAAAACACAAACTTTCAAGAAGAAACAACTAATAATTCAAACAATGCTACGTTAGAAGAAGAAGAGGAAGTATTTGAAAACCCGTTTGAAACAGACTCTGCTGAATCTTCTTCACGGTTACAAGAACCATCTAACATGCATATGTTAAACCCAAGGTACCCTTCTACAATCCAATGGACTAAAGACCATCCAATTGAACAAGTTATTGGTGAACCTTCAAGGCCAGTTCAGACGAGGAGACAACTTGCCACAGATCTTGAATTGTGTATCTAAATTTGTGCATTAGGTCTTAAAGAACCTAAGAACATTCGGGAAGCAATGGCAGAATACCCATGGATCGAAGCAATGCAGGATGAAATTCTTCAATACCAGTTACATGATAGTTGGGAACTTGTCCCACGACCACTTGAGAAACGTATTCTTGATCTCAAATGGTTGTGGAAGAACAAAATGGATGAGGAAATGACTGTAATTCGCAACAAAGCTCGTCTCGTGGCTAAAGGATATCCGCAAGAAGAAGGGATAGACTTCGAGGAATCATTCGCGCTCGTAGCCAGATTGGAAGCAGTTCGGATTTTCTTAGCCTATGCAGCTCACAAAAACATCACAGTCTATCAGATGGACATTAAGACAGCTTTCTTGAATGGAACTCTGAAAGAAGAAGTGTATGTGAGTCAGCCAGAGGGATTCATCGACAAAGATCATCCAGACTACGTCTATAAGCTTAAGAAAGCCATTTATGGTTTAAAACAGGCTCCAAGGGCGTGGTATGAAGAACAATCATCTTTCTTGCTTAAAAACAATTTCACAAAAGGAACGGTTGATGACACATTATTTACCAAAAAATACAAAGATGATATTTTGATCGTTCAAATTTACGTTGACGACATCATTTTTGGATCAACCAATCCTAACCATTCAAAACATTTTGAAAATCTCATGAAAAGCAAATTTGAAATGTCCATGATGGGTGAACTAAAATTCTTTCTTGGTTTGCAAATACATCAATCCCCTCGTGGTATTTTTATAAATCAAGCTAAATATACAATTGAGATTTTGAAAAAACATGGAATGGAAGATTGTGATTCTGTTGGTACACCAATGGTCACTTCACCAAAAATAGGTGCTGATTTGTTTGGGAAACCCATCGATCCGAAGAAATATCGGAGTATGATTGGTTCGCTCATGTACCTAACTGCTAGCCGACCAGATATTCAATTTGCTGTTTGCTTATTAGCACGGTTTCAGGCAAAGCCTACCGAACTTCACCTCAAAGAGGTTAAACGGATCTTTCGGTATCTTCGAAGAACCATTAACATGGGACTTTGGTATCCGAAGGATTCGGAGTTTAAACTAATAGCATTTTCAGATGCCGACCATGCAGGTGATCAAGTTACAGCAAAAAGTACATCAGGTGGAGCACAATTTTTGGGTGAAAAGCTAGTAAGCTGGTCGTCAAAGAAACAGGATTGTACTGCACTATCAACCGCGGAAGCCGAGTATGTGTCTCTATCTGCGTGTTGTGCCCAAGTTCTTTGGATGCGGACACAGCTCACAGATTATGATTTTCATTTCGACCGCATACCTATGTATTGTGACTCGAAAAGTGCCATAGCCATCTCGTGCAACCCCGTTCATCATTCTAAGACGAAGCATATTAGAGTCCGCTACCACTTCATCAAAGAGCACGTAGAAGAGGGTACTGTTGAATTATTTTTTGTTAAGACGGAATACCAACTCGCCGATCTATTTACTAAAGCCCTTCCAAAAGATAGGTTTGACGATTTAGTTCGACGAATTGGCATGCGAAGCCTAATCCCTGAGGAGTTAGAACGTCTTCTCGAATCTTCTTGAAAAAATGTTTTCAAAATCGCTTCGCTGTAAATATTTTTGAAAAACAAAATACAAAATTTGAAAAATCAACAAAAACAAAATACAAAAATAGAAAATTTCAAAAATACAAAAAACAATATAAAACCAAAATATACAAAAATATTCTTCACACGACATGTCTCTCGTATAATCGATATTATGTACGTTTCTAGAAATGTTATTCAAAAATGACACGGATATGTACATATGCTTGAGCGGGAGTTCATTTAAATATTTTCTAAAACATGTCGTTTCTCAAATTTTTCTTCTAATATGGCTTTCGTATACTTCAGTACGAAACCCGGGCTTCAATGATGACTTCTGATTATTTCAGATCAGAACTCGAACGTTCATAACCGAAATCTTTTTTCAAAAAGTTCGAGTATAAACAAACGAAAAGATTTCAAGCAAAAACTCGTTTTCGCAAAATGACTTGTGTACACCTTACAGTGCACAACTCAAGTTTTCAAAGAAAGGAAAGTGCTACGCCAAAATGATTTTCATCAATAAAGTGCACTTATCCTGAAAATGGACAATGTTGTACGCCTCAGTGCGACATTCCTATTCAAACAAATAGAAGAGAAACAAAAAGTTTTTAGAACTACTTTTTAAGTTGTTTAGACTTTAAAGAATGTAAAAATCTTAAAACGAGTTCTTCTGAGGAAGGGAGATTTGACAAACGTTTTCTAATTTTAGGAGTTTTGTATACGCTCAAGACTCCCCCTCATAATGTTAAGAAAATGTTCCGATTTCATGCAAAAATAAATCCGTCTATCTCTCCAAAAGCTTTTTCTACTAATCAGTTGATATCAAAAATATCACGATATGCTATTTTTGAGGGTGAGAAGACGTGATTAATATGTGATCAAAAATGTGTAAAGATTGTGGCAGAACCTCAAAAGAGCTAGACTCAGTATTGGCCCTCGAATTGACGAAACTTATATGTCTGTAATCAAAAAGACTTGTCCTGGACGGGTAATAATTTCAAGCTGGTCTAACCAGTGATGTAAACGTGTCTCGAATAGGACTTGTCTAAGTAGAATGTACCAATTCGAGAAACTTTCTTTGGACTTGACCAGGCCGGGTAGTAATTTCAAGCTAGTCTAACTAGTGATGTAAACGTGTCTCGAATCGGTCTTGTTCACTGAAAGTGGATCAATTCAAAAGTGCAAACTCCTCCCTCATGTGCAAATTTCTTATAAAATTGCATGAGCACATGTGAAGGGGGAGTCCTTCAAAAGAAATCAAAACTCTCAAAGTGTTAACAAAAATATGTTTTATGATCATAAACACTTTGAGAAGATTTTCAATAAATGGTTTTATGGCAACAATAGGATAGTCATGGAGATTCAAGGTGACTAAGGTTAGGAAAAACCGTCCTATGATCCGCCAGAGCCGGAGGGATCTACCCAAGGACAATTCCAATAGATTAGAATTAGAAGTCCTTAGGTATGATATGAAAAAAGGAGTAGAGAATGAAAGGAGAAAGAAGGGGTTGAAGAATTAAAAAGAAAAGTAATGAAAAGGGTGAAAAGAAATAACCCTCCATATGTTCAACCTTAGGGCAGACACCGAGTTCAATTCATATGCTATTGGTTATTGCTAAGGCGACATCGGTATTGAAGATAAAGACGTCATGGACCCAGTGACGCACTGCACTTAAACCTTCTAGCCACTCGGGTATCTCTCAAAAGGTACTTGTTTCATTCTCACGGAGAACCTTGCATAATCTATCGACCTCTCACTCCGAGATGTGTTGATATTGAAAAAAAGGCCCTCTGCTCCATGCCTCCGATGACTAAATGTGCACTTATTGAGTCTAGAGCCCCGAGATTCATCAAAAGATCTCATAGGAACACTTAACATTACTGCAATGGTGGTTCCACATCAATGGACACCAGTTGTAAACTATCTGAGTCCTACGCATATCTTAGCAATCTGCCGAGAACGTTTATGAGAGAATTTACTTATGTATTTCTCAATGATTGAACGGAAATTTCCTGCCAGAGTCAACATCAAACAGCCCTGACAGCAGGTCACTTCGGTAATCTCTTGTGGGTTATGCATAGTGTTTCGGTGGTTTCAAATGGTCTACAGTCGTGGGGTGATCTCCAGCGACTCACCTAATCGTGGGTGTACTTCGGTATGTCTGTGTAAGCCCTTTCGGGAGTATCCGATTAGGAACGGCCTTGGTAAGGGTTAGAAGGAGTCTTTACACTATGCTGTTGATGATCTCTAATTCTGAACCTGTAAGTACCGGTTGAGTTTTACTAACAATTTTCATGCAGCTACCATCACCTCATCATTATCACCACCACCAAACTAGTTTCCNTGCATAGTGTTTCGGTGGTTTCAAATGGTCTACAGTCGTGGGGTGATCTCCAGCGACTCACCTAATCGTGGGTGTACTTCGGTATGTCTGTGTAAGCCCTTTCGGGAGTATCCGATTAGGAACGGCCTTGGTAAGGGTTAGAAGGAGTCTTTACACTATGCTGTTGATGATCTCTAATTCTGAACCTGTAAGTACCGGTTGAGTTTTACTAACAATTTTCATGCAGCTACCATCACCTCATCATTATCACCACCACCAAACTAGTTTCCACATGCTCATACATACATCAAAAAGTCAAAGGAAACTTCTCACAAAGATCAAAGGATAGCAACAGTCAAAGAAAGATTCTACGCCAAAAAGAAGAATCTACAAAGCAAAGTGACAAAGATCAAAGTGAAAGAACGGGAACAACAAATGTTTGTATGACAAAGACTAAAGACGTATGAGCATGTTGGAAAGGCATTTAACCTTCAAAGACAAAGATGTGATGAATGGCAGATTTATCCACCACAACAACAAAGAACAAAGAAAAGTCATTTATCAAAGATCACAAAGCATGAAGGAACAAAGACTAAAGACTATTCTACAACGACACGCAAAGTTCAAAGACAAAGAAGACAAAGACCTAATCACGTGGAGCTTCGTTCGAACAACCATCCCTTAGGGGGAGATTGTTAGCATTTAAGATTTATAGAAAAGTGATGGTCGTTCACATATTTGTAATATAGCGTGTGGTGTGTAAGAATAGTTATAGTCTAAGCTAGTTGGGCATTGGACTTGGTAAACTAGCATGTCATGTGTTATATTATTTAAGTCTATTAAGAAGTAAACATAAACCAAGTCCAAGCACAAGCCCATAGAAAGCCCATCCATTAAGCATATGATGGATGTATAAAAGGCACATACCTAGTCATTTTATATGTGTGCTTGTGTGTGTAAGTGTGTGTTTTATATGAAATTCTCTCTAGTTTCTATTACTACTTTCTCTCTCTAAAACACATACATATATATCATCAAGTCACCATCTTTACTACATATTGTGCTTGTATTAGTGATAAAGTTGATAGATCCAAGGTCCTACAGATCCTAACATGTTTTACATCATAAAATTACAGAAGTTTATAAACCCTAACTCCATCATAATTTATATTACATGAATTATAATAATAAAACATTGATTGAATGAAAACTAGTATCGAAAGTATACCTTACGTTTGATTTTTGGCTTCAAAAGCAAAACCCTAATTTTTCTTCTTCCCCTCTTGCTTTGGTCGATCATAATTTGCAGAAAAATAGGGTTATGGGTCGTTCATATGGTTATAACTGGTAAGGAGTTGGGCTTGTTTGGGTTGTACTAGGATTCCTCTTAATTAGGTATTATAATTGGACTCAAATTTTGTTTCCTTTTTCCCTTTTTAACCTTTGGCCGATTTTATGTATACACATATATATTTTATATTTTTTTTTATTAAACTTAATTATTACACTCAAAACCTTATACTTTTCATATTTTATAAACTCCCAAAACAAAACCTAACATCTTACGCGATAAATTTAGTTTTACGACAAACCGAAAAATAATCATTTCCAAAAAAAAGTTTCCAAAAATAGAATTTCACACTCTTTTATAAACATAACCCATGAAAATAATATCCTCGTAACTTACTAACGCTCAATTACTTGAACAAAGACTAGTTACGCATAACCGCAAAACACCAAAACTATATAATTCACTTCTACACCACAAAGGTGTTCAAAATGAACTTACCCAAAATCAATACTCCTCAAAACATAACAACAACCTTACACACGAAGGGATTTAGTGTCACATTCATACCTATCATACTTATATCATACGTATCTCACACATGTATCACATAAAACACTTAATTCACACTAACCAAAGTCAAATTGATCGAGACTATTAGTCAAACTAATCTGCTAAAATCACGGTTGTCACAATGGAAAACTTCTTCTTCAAGTTTTATAACTCCAAGAGAGACACCGAGTTTCTCAATCAAATTTCAAAAGCAAAAGAGTTTTAAATCACCGTTGATTCCACGAGCTTTATTTCAAAATGAAACACCGGGTTTCAGTCCTTGTTGGAATTCAACTTCTTTGTCTCGGATTGACACAACTTACAAATGGATTTCAAAATATACTAAACCCATTGGCACCGTGCTTAAATGGGTCCCAAAAGTTTTTGTCTAATCTAAAAACGTCATGACTTCTTAGTATTTCAGCTAAGGACTCGTTCTTCAAAGAAAGGAAAGTGCTTAATCTTTACAAAGTTTTTAATACTTTTCGAGCACTTATCCTAAAAACATTATGGTTATGCACACATAACAGTGTATGACCCGTGATTTTCAAAGAAAGAACCCTGTTGTACTGTTTAGTTCGACAATCCTATCAAAAAGGAAGACTTTTCAAAAGGTTCAAAATGTTCAAGATATTGCTCCCTCAAATCCTTAAAAGCTTAATTTACTCAAAAATGTTCTATTTTTGAGGGGGAGTAATGAAAAGATGTTCCAAAAAGGTCATGCTTAAAAAAAACTAATATGGAATTTAGAAACATCCGTTTCTCCCCATGAGCTATCCACATTCCAAGGGTTTAATCAATCGGTATCAAAAATACCATGGATATGCTATTTTTGAGGGGAAGAAGACGTGATTAATATGATTGTGATCAAAATGTTTGAATATGTGGCTGAATCTTGTGTGAGCTCGACTCAGATTTAACCCTCGAATTGACGAAACAAAAAAGTTAGTATTTGAAAGGATTTATCCAAGTAGGAAGTACCGTTTCGAGAAACTCTTCTTAGATGTATACTTTGACGGGTCTAACTTCCTTACTAAGGAATGTTAACAACTTCAAGTTAGTTATTAGGGCTAGTTATCACCTAAAAGCTGATAATGGATCCCTTTAACTAAGCAACGTAAACGTGTCCCTCATGTATATGTCTATTAAGAATGGATCAATTCAAAAAGTGCTTACTCCTCCCGCATGTGCAAATTTCTGAAATAATAAATGAGCACATGTGAAGGGGGAGTCCTTCAAAAGAAATCAAAACTCTCGAAGTGTTAACAAAAAATGTTTCTATATCATAAACACTTTGAGAAGATTTTCAATAAATGGTTTTATGGCAATTATAGGATAGTCATGGTGATATAAGGTGATTAAGGTTTGGAAAACCGTCCTATGATCCGCCAGAGCCGGAGGGATCTACCCAAGGACAATTCCAATAGATTTGAATTAGAAGTCCTTAGGTATGATTTGAAAAAAAGAGTAAAGAATGAAAGGAGAAAGAAGGGGTTGAAGAATTAAAAAGAAAAGTAATGAAAATGGTGAAAAGAAATAGCCCTCCATATGTTCAACCTTAGGGCAGACACAGAGTTCAACTCATATGCTATTGGTTGTTACTAAGGTGACACCGGTATTGAAGACAAGACGTCATGGACCCAGTGATGCACTGCACTTAAACCTTTTAACCACTCGGGTATCTCTCAATAGGTACTTGTTTCATTCTCACGGGGAACCATTGTAATCTATCGACCCGTCTTTTAGAGATGGTTGATATTGAAAAGGAGGCCCTCTGCTCCATGCCTCCGCATAGGAAACCAAATGTGCACTTATGGAGTCTAGAGCCCCGAGATTCATCTAAAGATCTCTTTGGAACACTTAACATCTCTACAATGGTGGTTCTACATCAATGGACACCAGTTGTAGATTATCGAGTCCTACGCAGATATTAGCAATCTGCCGAGAACGTTTATGAGAGAAGTTACTGATGTATTTCTCAATGATTGAATGGAAACTCCTGCCAGGGTCAACATCAAACAGCCCTGACAGCAGGTCACTTTGGTAATTCTTTATGGGTTATGCTTAGTGTTCACGGTGGTTCCAAAATGGTCTACAGTCGTGGGGTGATCTCCAGCGACTCACCTGATCGTTGGTGTACTTCGGTATGTGAGTGTAAGCCCTTTCGGGGGTATCCGATTAGGAATGGCCATGGTAAGGGTTAGAAGGAGTCTTCACACTATACTGTTGACGATCTCTAATTCTGAACCTGTAAGTATCGGATGTTTATTACTAACCGTTTTCATGCAGCAACCCTTAACCTCATTATTATCACCACCACCACACTAGTTTCCACATGCTCATACATACATCACACAGTCAAAGGAAAGTTCTCACAAAAATCAAAGATAGCAACAGTCAAAGAAAGATTCTACGCCAATAAGAAGAATCTACAAAGTAAAGTGACAAAGATCAAAGTGAAAGAACGGGAACAACAAATGTATGCATGACAAAGACTAAAGACGTATGAGAATGTTGGAAAGGCGTTCAACCTTCAAAGACAAAGGAGTGACGAATGGCATATGAATCTACCACAACAACAAAGAACAAAGAAAAGTCATTTACCAAAGATCACAAAGCATTAAGGAACAAAGACTAAAGACTATTCTACAACGACACACAAAGTTCAAAGACAAAGAAGACAAAGACCTAATCACGTGGAGCATCATTCGAATGACCACCCCTTAGGGGGAGATTGTTAGCATTAAAATTATGTATTTAGAAGTGATGGTCATTCTCATCATTGTAACTTTGTATTGTGTCGTAGTAAGTTAGAATAGATTAAGCTTAATGGGCTATGGAACTTGGTAAGATAGTGATAAGTTAGTTAAGTAAAGCCTTAAGAGTCCATGTAACCAAGTCCATAAACAAAAGCCCATGAAAGCCCATGATATATTGTAAGAAGTATAAATACCTCCAAATGGTCTCATTTGGAGGTGGTGCTTGAAGGTGTATGTGTGTGTTTTATGAATGAAGTTCTCTTCCACTTTCTCTCTCTACTCTCTCTCTCTCTCTAAACATTCACACTCTTCAAGTATCCAAATAAGCATAAAAGATTAGTGATTGAAGGTTGTTCTACGGTCCTATAGACATTTCAAAATTTTTGTTTCATTAGTCTTGCAAAAGCACTTGAATATTTTCTATGTGTAGAAGCAAAAGTAATGTCATCAACATAGATTTGAACAATTAAAACGTCCTCCCTGTGTTTTTGGATAAATAAATCGGATCTACTGAACCTTTACTAAAATGATTGGCAAGCAAGAAAGCAGTGAGTTTATCGTACCACGCCCTTGGGGCTTGTTTGAGACCGTAAAGAGCTTTCTTAAGTCTGTAGACATGGTTAGGATGCTCTGGGTCGACGAATCCCTCTAGCTGACTAACATAGACCACCTCACGTAATTCACCATTCAAAAATGCCATTTTCACATCCATTTGATAAACAACCATATTTTTGTGAGCAGCGTATGCCAGAAATATTTGAATACCTTCAAGTCTAGCCACCAGTGCAAAGGATTCTTCAAAATCAATTCCTTCTTCCTGAGTGTATCCTTTAGATACCAATCGGGATTTATTATGAATAACTGTACCTTCAGTGTCTAACTTGTTTTTCCAAATCCATTTCAGCCCAATGACAAAGACCCCATCTGGTCTTTCGATTAACTCCCACACTTCTAATCTTTTGAATTGGTCAAGTTCCTCTTGCATTGATTCAATCCACTTGTCATAGGTTAATGCCTCTTTAATGTTTTTGGGTTCATCTTGACACACTGTGAGTGCACAAATGCAATTTTCAGCATCGGTGTGGAGTTTTCATCTAGTCATGACTGGTGTTGTTGGATGGCCAATAATGTTTACTAAAGGGTGATCTCTAGTCCAATGATGTGTTGAAGGGTGATGTTGATAAAATGTCTGCATATTAGTTGGTACCAAATTGCATGTAGATGACTCTGCAATGTCTTCAATTGCTGGAGTAGGTGCGAAAATATTAAAGAATGCATTTGGATCATAATCTGCAGGTTCGGGTACTGGTTGTTGGTTCAGATCTTCAGCTACATTGTCGGTGTTAGAAGCGGTTTGTTCAGCTGTTGTTGGTGATTCAATTGGAGGTGCATTGGTGTCTACAGTTGTTGTTGTAGGAGCAGGTGTATCAGGTATAGGAATGTTATCAGGTTGAGCAGCGGAACTAGTGGATACATCTGATGCACGAGGTTCAAAAGAATCATCAAACAGTGGAGCAAAGAGTGTTTCCAATTCTTTATGGGTAAGTGACAAAGGTGGAGTTGAAAGATCTGGAAAGTTTAGACGGTTGATTTCGGGTCCTAAGCTGTTGTGCTCAGAAGCCTACTTAGTAAGCTCATCGAAATTAGCATGAATGGTTTCTTGAATTTCTTTAGTACGACGATTCCAAATCCGAAAGCCTTTAGAGTTTTCACAATATCCAATAAAGATTCCGATGTCGGCCTTTGCTTTAAGTTTTCCAAGATCATCACGGTCATTAACTGGCTAGCAAAGAGCACCAAATACATGAAAGCATTTAATGTTCGGTTTGCATTTGTGAACAATCTCATAAGGAGTCTTGTTATGGCGTTTGGTGATCATACATCGGTTTTGGGTGTAACATGCAGTTTATACGGCTTCAGCCCATAAGTAATCTGTTAATTGAGCATTGATGAGCATCGTTCGTGCAGCTTCCACTAACGTCCTATTGCGTCTTTCGACAAATCCATTCTGTTCGGGACTTCTTGCGATTGATGTTTGATGTTCAATTCCCACTTTCTCAAAATAAGATAGAAGAGTCTGATTTTTGAATTCAGTTTCATTGTCCGTTCTAACTTTTCTTACTGTGCTTCGAAGTTGAACTTGAATCTTAGTGAGAAAGGCAATGATAATAGAAGGAGCTTGATCTTTACTACGTAGANGATTGATGTTTGATGTTCAATTCCCACTTTCTCAAAATAAGATAGAAGAGTCTGATTTTTGAATTCAGTTTCATTGTCCGTTCTAACTTTTCTTACTGTGCTTCGAAGTTGAACTTGAATCTTAGTGAGAAAGGCAATGATAATAGAAGGAGCTTGATCTTTACTACGTAGAAAATAAACCCAAGTCCATATGGAGTAGTCATCAACAATTACAAGTATGTACCGTTTCCCATTGATAGTTTGAACATGCATGGGGCCACATAAATCCATATGAAGAAGTTGAAGAACATGATCAGTACTGTGTTTGCTTTTTGAAGGGAAATGTGCACGAGTACTTTTTCCTTGTTCACAGGCTGGACATAAGTGATTTTTGGCACATGGAAATCTTGGAAGACCATCAACTAGCTTGTGGTGTGCAAGATCAGTCATGGTTTTGAAGTTGAGATGAGAAAGTCATTTGTGCCATAACCATGATTTTGTCGAATCTGCTTTGGAGAGTAGACATATAGGAGAAAAAGCAACCATATCAGACATGGAGATGGTGTAAAGACTAGTTCCACGAGTTCCCGACATGAGATCATTGCCTTGTAAGTCACGAACGGAACAAGTTTTTTCCCGAAATGCTACTTCCAAATCCCCATCACAGAATTGACCGACTGAGAAAAGATTGTGTCCAAGGCCTTCGACATAATAGACACGACTAATTTTGATGTTTCCACTTACGTAATCTCCGTATCCTATAAGAACAACGAAATGATCATTCCCGAATCTGACAGTGCCGACGAACTTTGAGAAAAAGTTTCTTAACAATTTGAGATCGCCTGTCATGTGTCGGGTGCATCAGCTATCAACAATCCAAAGAATAATTTACACCACCTGCATCACACGAAGACGACGAAGATGGAGTAATGGTAACAGTGGAACTAGAAGAAGTTGTGGGTTCCGGTGAGTTAGAAACACAAGCATTAATCAGTTTAGGTATCCATTTAAAATTAGGTTTCCTTTGTAACCAGCGTTGCCATGTCCAACTAGTTCGAGCGTTCTTCTTAGTGAATTCGCTAATGCGGTTATTGTCTTAGGAGGCGTTGTTTCAACTATGGGGGTGACTACATCGTCCTTTGAAACTACACTTGGCGTTCTACCTAACACATAATTAGAAGCAATAGTGGGCCTAAAGGTAAAGCCAGATGTTCGTTTCTTTTTACGATTTAAAACAGAATTAGCTACACATTTTGCATGATCACCAGATAACATACTTTTACGACAAAACACACAAGATGCATTAACATTCAAAACATTCAAAGATTCATCATTCGTTACACTGAGATTACGATTACAATTTGCCAAATTAGAATCTAAATCAGATACAACATGAGTATTATTCAAAGTCCTGAGGTGATCTTCTACTTCAGAGGCTTCTAGTGTTCTGATTCTACGTTTCAAGATCCCATTCTTCTTTTTAATGCTCTTACGCTTTGATCTGCTAACGCTAGTAGTGGTGACTATTCCTGTAGAAGTTGAAGCAATCAAGTTAGTAGTCTGAGTGTGTGTTTCCCTAGGGGTTGTCTCGATGTTGTACATTCCTGGTGCTATGACATTTGTGTTAACAAACTTTCCTTTTTGAAGTAGCTTAATTTTCTCTTTTAATTCAATGATGATGTGTGGTGTGAGTATTTTGAGTATATTTTTCCAAAGAATTATTTGTGAAAATAATTCTCGGGTCGTTTCCCAACGAAGGTTGACGGCGAGTTTGACGAATAAGATTGTGCTCGTGTGAAGTGAATAAGATTTAAAAGTGATTTTATGATTTTACTCTACAACTATATGAATGAACAATGAAAATCAACTAATAAAGCTAAAGTTACAAGCATATTAAGCACAAATGACAAAATCATAAACGCGAACTAAAAATAAAACGTCTACGTAACAAAATAAAATGTGAAATCTGAGCTACACTAAACCTACGGGCTCAAAAGTAATTTTTAAAACTTTAAAATGATAAAAGAAAATTTTAGGAAAAAGAAAAATATTTTTTTGACTTTTTATTTATTTTCTATGAATTAAAACTATTTTTGTATTTTTAGTTAATAAAAGAAAACTAAACTAATTTTAAAATGAAAAATTGATTCTACAAATTAATTTTCTAAAAATCTTATTAAAATGAAAATGAAATTTAGAAATAAAAACAGAAAATATTTTTGTATTTTTGTGATTTAAATTGGAATTAAAAATGATTTTAAATTCTAAAAACTATTTAAAAATAAAAAGAAATAGTAAATGAATTCAGAAAATTATGAAATTTTTACAGAAAATCTAAAACTTTATTTGAAATCTGAGAAAAATAAGAAAAATGAAAAATAAGCTGAAAAGTGCTTATTTGGTTTAAAACTGCTTATTACAAGTGCTTAATAATAAGCACTTGCAACAAATCTTAATGAATCTTAAACCACAAGTGACTTATACTCATAAAAGCTCAAATAAACTAATCTCAGACCAAAATTAACACAGAAACTTTACTTAATGAACAATAAGCAGTTGGTATTAAGCCAAATTGTAAACAAATAAGCACTTATTAAGTCCAGAAATTTAAAAACTGATAAACGTACTTATTCAGGTTCAACTAAGCTCAGATTAATTCAAACACTCACAGAATTCAAAACAAAAAGCACAACTGCAGACATAAGAGAAAACAGCAAAACAGGTCCTTAAGCCCTACTACACAGACCAATTAAGCAGTCTAAATGAGCTTTAATCTACAAACTAAATGGGGCAAAAGTGAGTCTACACTCCCAGCTACAAGAAAAATCAAAAAGCCCTATCAGAAACTCTCTATTACTACCTTAATTTTGCCCTAGAACAGAGTAGAAAATCTGATGTGCAAGCTAACTAAAGCAAAAAATTGACTTTTGTTTTGCCACATAACTTTGACTAATTTCAATTTTAAAGTTCTGAATGTATTTCTCAGTGTTCATTTATCATGTTTAAGCATTGATTTCATAATCTCTAACACAAATTGCATCTAACCTACAAGTTCAACAAGTTAAGTAAACTAAAGTGACAGCAGAATAAGATCTGAAATTCAACTTTGACTTTTCATGTTAAACCAATGAATTTTATGACTGAGTTATCTTTAGTTATCCTAATGTGAACTGCTGGTGCCAAGAACACAGCACTACAACAATTAGAGTCACTACAATCATGCTGAACCAAACAGTACTTTAACTATCCCATTACACTATCAAATTCAAGTCTAAGCTAGTAAGCATCAAATCAGTGATCAAATCAGATGTATTATCAGTTCTAGAAACTATATCAACAATAATAAGCTAACAATAACGAACAGAACACGGATTAGCAGATCTAGCTATAACAAGCAGACTTGATACAAAAACTAGCACTAAGCTACAACAAACACAAGCAACAACTACAAGTGATCAAACTAGCAACTAGAAGACAATAGAAAGCAGAATTAGTAAACAAACCAGCAGAATGAACAAGCAACACAGATTAACCTACATAAGCAGAATTTAAAAACAATTCAGATGCGAAATAACAAGAGAACTTACAAGCTCAGTCCCTAACTGAAATAGGGAGGATACACAACCCAAACCATGCCTATCATTCAGATAGGCTCAATCATCAATTACCATACCTCAGTTCCATCATAAACCACCATGAATTCCATGTTCTGGTCCAATGACTTTCATTGACAGTGTGATAAAAACTAAGTTGAGCTGAATTAAATCTTCTAAAACTAACAACAAGCTTTTGAAAACAATAAAAAGAGTTTGAAAACAGATTAAGTTGCTTGGAATTAAAATGACAAAGAATTAAAGGGTAAACTGACTTTCATTGAAAACTAAAATGATTACAATAGCGAAGCTTACAAACTCATCAAAATAAGCTAAAAATTACACTGATAAGCTAACATTACACTACTCCTAAGCTACTAACTAACTATCTAACCCCTAAGCTAACCAGCCAAATTGTGAGAAGTGAGCTCTCCATTTATAGGGTCTTGAGATGAGTCTTCAGAAACGTCCAGAAGGAGAATGATCCTTGGAATATTCGTTCTTCATCCTTTGTGACATAAGCTGACCAATTAGAGCCTCCCAAATCACTATTGCAACGTGTCCCATCCAATTAGTAGATGCCACGTGACATTCTCTTTGTCAGAGATGTGTCAGGGGTATGGGAAGTGACCAATGTACCCTTAATTGCTGTTATTTTAAGCTTGGATGGGGTAATTGATGGTAAGTGGGATTAGGGTTCATGGGAGCTGGGTAAAAGGTAAATTGGGGAAAAGCTTTGGCGCTTGGAGGTTTTTTTTATATTTATTTGATTAGTGGACCGGGTATGGTGATGGGTGCAAGAGAATGGGTTGTGGGCTACTGGCTTGGGAATTGGGTTTATGAATTTGTTTTTGGTTTTGGGTTTATGGATTAAACTTTTGGCAGCTAAGTGTTAAAGACTTTCACAAGGACCAATTATGTATATTCTGAAATTCCAGGGACCTCTTGTGTAAATATTTTCAAGGGACCAAACTTGACTTATTGAGATTCTATGAGGACTTGTTTTGCCATTCTGAGCTCAAATGTGAAAACTGCTTTCCGGGCTCCGGCTTTTGATCCTTTTCCAATCCCGTGCTCGTGTTATCGGGTTTTCTTGATTTTTGTCCAATTAACGCATATCCGTACCTGCACATGTAAAAACACAAAAACAACAAATCTTTGCATTTTGTTCGGGTTTTTGGTCTTTCTAGTCCGTTTCTAAGGTCAAAGATATGTGTAAATTAACACATATCAATGTGCTGCTTTTCTTGAATTTCACTGTGAAGTTTGTTATTGGACTGAAAGATGTCATCATGGTGTCGTTGCCAATCAGCATTTTCAATTTTTAATGCAGCAATTTCCTTTCACATTTTAAAAGTTGACTTTGTAAAACTGCATTTTCTTTTATCAAATGACGTTGAAGTGTTTTGACTCTGCAATTTTAGTTCAAAATCAAGACTTTGAGTTTTACACCATTCAAGTTTATGTTTAAGTTGACAAATTTCCTATGAAAGTATGCTTTGCACATCATCACTGAGTTTTGAAAGACACTCATTTTCAGTTTTTAATGTCTCAATTTCATTTCTCAACGTTTCAGTGTCAGTAGTATGATCATCAACAAGCATAGAGGTACCAGATTCATAAAGAGAATTCATAATCACAGATATTATATCATCATTAAGAACATGTGCTAAGAGTCAATCTGCCTCTTGTTGCAAAACTTTGTTTCGACGTTTTTCTTTTGAAATTGATTGCTCAGTTGCATTGAAAACTTCCATCATAGATGCTACTTCTTTCTGTAGTTCCTGTTCCCAGTGGTTAGCACAAAGACGCAAATGTTGAATGTGTGGTAAAAATTGTTTTTGAAAAACTTCTCACTTTTCTTTCTCATATGCAGATTGAAAAGTTGAAACGGTTATTTCTGAGTTACGTTCAATTGCTTGTTCTAAAAATTTAATGTCTTCCATAAACGTATCGAAATACCTAAGTACAAGACAACGTTTAGGTAGTGGTGTAATTTGACCAGAAGGTGGTAAAGGACCATTTATTTGTGCCACTGGTTTAACAGGACCAACATCGGAAGATGAATCATGAATTTATATTAAAGACCACGGTTGTTCAGTTTTCTCCTTTTGAGACACGAAAGAATCATTTAAACGAGGGAATGTTGAGTAATCAAAAGGTTTGTTGTAAAAAACATTGCCCATTTTTAATCGACTCTCATCTTCAAGTTCCTCTTCTTCCTCACAATAATATACAACAACACGTACAATTGAATCATCAAATAATTGTTCTGCACTATACAACTTTGGAATTTCCTTGAGTGTTGTCTTTAAAAAACGAGGTTTATCGTCACCAAGAGCAAAACCATAACCGTGAGGTTTTTGTTTGAAGGTAAACTTTTGAATGGTAGTGATGGACTCACCCGTTTTATAAACAACATGTTGAAACTCTTTAAGTTTGCTTTTCAATTCAACAATTTCTTCAACGTAAGAATCAATCCGTTTCCTTGACGTTTGTTTATNGTCACCAAGAGCAAAACCATAACCGTGAGGTTTTTGTTTGAAGGTAAACTTTTGAATGGTAGTGATGGACTCACCCGTTTTATAAACAACATGTTGAAACTCTTTAAGTTTGCTTTTCAATTCAACAATTTCTTCAATGTAATAATCAATCCGTTTCCTTGACGTTTGTTTATATTCTAAAAAATTAGATTGTTTTTGTTTTTGAAATTTCTTCGTTGAGTTGAGCAACTTGTTGTTTGTGTTCAAACGTTTCTTGTTCCATTTTAGAAATCAAGTCTTTATTGGAAGCATTTAATTCTCGAATTTGATGTTGTAACTCTTGTTCCTGAACATAAGATTTTTGGAAAGCAACTTCAAAGCTTTTTTCACGGTTTTCTTGATTTTCAAAATTAGTGAGTTGTGTTTTACAGCACTCAAGATCCTTAGTCAATGATGCAATATTGGCTTTCAACTTTGCATTAATTTCATTACATTTTTGAGCCTGGAGTTGGGTGGTCATAAGTGCAGTCCTGAGTTCTGAATCTGGACCAAGCGTAGGTTCATTTTGTTCAGATTGATCATTGTTATCATCATCAATTGGATCATCAAATGTAACAACTGGGTTAATTTGATCGTCATCATCAAATGTAACAACTGGGTTAATTTGAACGTCATCGTCAAATGTAACAACGGTGTTAAGTTGTTCATCCTCTTGATTAGATAAGAATGAGTCATTTTGAACAACTTGCTCCTCGTCTGATGCGGATGCAATTTCATGTATCAAGCATGTGTTTGGATCAAATACCTGAGACAGACCATCAGTGTCATATACTGGGCTTGAATCACTCATATAAAGTTCCTGCATATTGGCCATGAGCATTATAGCAGCATTAGCTTCCAGATCTTCCATGTCATCATCAGAATATGCATCGGCCATGAAGCTGTTTTCCTTCTCAGTAAAAGTTCCACCTGCTTCATCCATAAGAGCTAAGAGTAATGCTTGCTTGTGAAACTTGCTGCCTCGAGTTCTCGGTTTAGGACATGCAGTTGCCAAGTGACCTATCCCGTTGTAGCATCTAACCACTGTGTTCCCAGATTCAGTATTCCTCGTTTCAACGATTTCAACTCTTTTCTGAAGAGCAGCAACATTGTTCCTAAAGCTTCCATTAGCATTAAACCGCTGTGTATTCCTAGAATTACCCATGTATACTCCTGAACCTGATCTTCCATAGTTATAATTCTGTACCTCAACTCGGCCACGTGAATAACAGCTTGATTCCTTGTGTTTGATGAAGAATGAAGATGGTTGTTAGATCTGTTGGAGAATTTGCTGAATGCCCGAGCAATGAGTGCAATTCCTTGATTCAAGTTATTGAATTCCTCATCGTATTCATCATTTGTTAAATTTGAGTAGTACATGGAGTCAGTGTTGTCATATGAAGCAAATTGACTTGTATTGGTTTGCTGAGTAGAATCATATGGAATGAGTTGGTTTGAAGGGTTTGGTTGAGGGTAGTTGAAGTAATTATGTTCTTGAACATAAGCATTTTTGATGGTAGAGGTGGAGTAAAGTGAGACTGAGCAATGAGTGCCAAGAATTTGGAATTGGAGGAGGTGACAAACTTCCACGAAGAGCTCGATCTCTGTTCACTTTACCCTCATGGTGCTTCAGATAATCAAACAACAATCCATATGGCGCATTGTGAAGATGTTTTGCCTGTCGAACAAACGTGACGTATTCTTGCCATTCATAGCCAAGACAACTTAGAAACTTTGTGTTGATTGCAATCCTAGGAAGTTTGATGTTGTGTCTGTCCAAGTCATTAATGATATTCGTGAAACGATGGTGGTAAGACTCAAGTGACTCCCCTGATTCAATCATAAAGTTTGTATATTCAAGGTAAAGCTTGGATTCCATGTCTTCTTGGTTCAATTTTGTGCCTTCCATTAAGAGATGAACGTGTTCCCACATATCCATAGCAGTTTTCTGATTATCAATACTTTGAAAGATCGGATTAGGTATTCCCTAAAGAATGTAGATCATAGCAAGTTCATTGGCTTCACGATGAAGTAGTTGTTCTGCTGTTAGTTGAGACTCAGGAACAGGGGTCACAGTATCAGGTCATGGAGGAGTAGCATTTGCATCACCTGGAACCGTTGTAGTAGGCCATTGAATTGGACCTTCTAGAACTACCTTTTTCATATACTTGCCACGAGGTTTCTTAAGTTCAATGAAGCGTAAGAACCGACTAGCCCATTGAACGTAGTTGCCTGGTGTGAGCATAAGAGGGATGTCAAGTGACCCTGCCTCATGTTGAGATTGTTGGCTTGTAATTGCCTCACATATTTGATCAAACCAATGTGTCTGCTTAGTTGGAACAGGAAGATTTTGCATTGGTTGTTGTAAGTATGGTTGTTGTTGTGGAAATTGTTGTGGGTGGAATTGATGTTGTTGCATGAAGAGGTGTTGTTGTGGATACAGTTGTTGATGATATTGTTGTTTTTGTGGATACGGTTGTTGATGATATTGTTGTTGTTGAGGATTCTGCTGTTGATGTTGATGAAAGTAATTGTAATACGGTAGTTGAGACATGATTAGTGATTAAGTTAAAATGGATCTTTGAAGGATAAATAAGGTTATTGTTGTAGTTTAGATGTTTTGGCGAAAGTTGAAGAAGATACGGTTATCAAATTCCTTACTCTATGAAATACTGAAATTGCTTACTCGCTGGAACTTAAAAACCCTTACTCTCTTAAGAAGAAAAAAAATCTCTTACTCGCTGAAATATGTTCTTACTCGCTGGACAGAAGAACAAATCTCTTACTCGCTGAGATATGAAGTTCCTTACTCGGTGAAATTAAAAAAACTTTCTTACTCACTTGAATTAATATTTCCTTACTCGGTAAAAAATATTCAACGAAGTATATACTCCCTTACTCGAAGGCAATATAATTCCTTACTAGAAAGACTATAAGGAAAAAAGTTCTGATTCCTAACTCGGAATGTGTAGACAGAACCTTACTCGCTGAACCAAGCTTACTCGCGAGAAAGTTTTGCTTACTCGCCAAAACCAGTAAGTACCTTACTCGCCAGAAAGGATACTTACTCGCAGAAACAGAGAGTTACTCGCAGAAAAACGTAAAAAACCTACTTTTTAAGCCCAAAATTTCTACCAAATCTAAACTAAAATAACCTAATCTATCCCTTGGCGATTGATACCACTTGTTAGGTCACCATTTCATAACACAAGATCATGTAATTCTAGAGAGAGAAAATAAGTAGAAAGAGTGTGTGGAAGGAACTCTTGTATGTGAATAATAAACTTTAGATTAAACAAAAGAACCAACACCCTCCAAGGAGGGTTTAAAATGTATTTATAAGCCTTGTCTAAGGCATCACTCATCTTTCACATATTACTACTTTTAGCCCTTAAACTTTAGCAAAACATGAATAATAAACTTAATAACATGAAACTTAATAAAACTAAACATAATAATAATCTAAAGTAACCTATTACAAAACTCAATGACCGACACTTAATATTAACGAAGTATGTTCCCAACACACGTCTCAAAACGGACGAAAACGTATGAAAACGAAAGAAAATGGGTGAAAGCATTTTAAAACGAACGAAAACAGACGAAAACGTATGAAAACGAACGAAAACGTATGAAAATGAATGAAAACGTAAGAAAACAGACGAAAACGTAAGAAAACAGACATAAACGGGCGAAAATGTAAGAAAACGGACGGAAACGTATGAAAACGGGCGGAGACGGGCGAAAACGTTTGAAAACAGACAAAAACGTATGAAACCGGGGGAAAAAAGTGAATTGAAAAAAATAATAAAAAAATAAAATAAAATAAAAAACATTGGCCTAGGCTTCTATATTTAATCTTAGGTTAATCTCTACAATTAGATTAAATTAGATAGATCGTAAGGATTTGTCCCTTAATAAGTACCAAAATAAGAGTATGCAAAATAAAATGACGGAGACCGGAACATATCACAAGCTAGTTGTTTATAACCCCAAACATAAAAATAATAACATCATCATGAGCGAACAAATACAAAATTTTAAATTATTAAAATCCACTTGGGATAAGCCACGTAAGTAAAATACCAAGAAAAATGAATTGTGGCACGCGCACACTTAAGCCAAGCTTACGTAAACCACCGACAAGCACATGTCCTCATTGCCAAACACGAGCCTAAATTATTGTTCTCGGATAAATCCAGTCGACACTAATTTATTAATTTGACTTGCCTTTTTCTATTGAAGAATAAGCAAGAAATATAATACGGATTAGGATCGTATCTCAAGTTTAAATGAAAATAACTTATCATGTTTATTCATTCAAACTCAAGAGAATCTCATCAATTATAAAAAAAAAAAATTTGTTTTAGTAAAATCAGATTTTTTTATAGTCTAGTAAAATCATGCCTTAAATTTTTTGTTTCCTTATAAATCAATATTTGATTGGCTGGTGCAAATACTGTAGCAAGTTTGAACAAGCAATACGGTATACCAAAAAAGTCTAAAAGATTCCTTCCAAGTTACTTCCTCATACGCCCAACCCCATCCGCATCCCAAACGCAAACTTACACACGCACGCCACAAACACCGTATATAAATAACTTCAGCATTTCTTTCGGTCCCTTAAAACACTTCCCATCAAACAAAACTCAAATCCACCCATTCCTACTCCCTCCATTATATACTTTTTCAACAGAAAAATTCAAACTAAGATATTAAAATCGTTGATATTAAGTTTTCTTGTGCAACACATGGCTTGTTTACGTATCCCTCATGGAGGAATAACAAATAACGTGATCCAAAAGCAACCTAGTTCGAATTATAAACTCTCTACAAAGGTTAATGCAACGATGACAACAACCCATGATTCCAAATGGTCTGGTTTATCTTTATATACAAGCGACCTTGGCTTGGAAAGAGAGCAAAGTAATATTAGCGAAAATGATTATACTATTATAGAAAGTACTCCCAGGGTTTCTGAAACAGAAACCCTAGATGAACTGATCCACAGTTCTGTAACGGAGATCGTCAAGAATATCA
>LBNU01016751.1:33175-47433 GCA_014162995.1 Artemisia annua | reverse complement strand
GTATGTTGAGGTTAGATGGGTCACCTGTTTTGATAATTGGATTACCTAGGACGTATGGTGTCTCGGGGCTATCAAACAAGTCCTTATGGTATTCCTTCTCTTCGCTAGTGGGCCGCCTATTGAAGTATTCGACTTCACTCTCTACGTCATCTACCTCCTTATTCTCAATCACCTTGGATTCTATGGTCTCAACCTTAGGGTCACTATCGTCCTTAATTTCGTCATCCTCTTCCCTAGTAATTGGCTTAATAGTGACAACGTTGACAAAGTGGACATTCTTGGATGATGATGGGTCCTTAGTAGGAAGTCCGCTAGTTGTGCTCCTAGTGTCCCTATTCGAGGGTGTCAACACTTGGTTGGTGAAGGCTTTCAACAAGTTGTCGAGTTTATTGGTCATCTCGCTTTGTTGTTGTTTGAAATCGGCTTCAGACCTAGACAATCGAGCTTCTTGAGATGCCATAAAGCTAGACATTAATCCTTCAAAATCGTTGGAAGGATTGTTGTTGGAGTTGCGGTTTGATAAAGTGTGATAGCAATCTCCTGCAACATGGTTTTGCATTCAAAGTCTAAGCACATTGATCTCCGTTATCACTTCATCAAGGAGTATGTTGAAAAGGGTACAATAGAGTTATATTTCGTGGGTACTGAATACCAACTGGCAGATTTGTTCACAAAACCTTTAGCTCCCTCAAGGTTCGTTGAACTGGTCCACCGGATTGGTATGCGGTGTTTGACTCCAGATGATCTAAAATCTTTTCTTGAAAACAATTAACTGAGTCAAATACCAAAACCATTCTTGTATATATTTAACAAAAACAAAAATAAAAAATCAAAAAATCTTCAAAAATACCAAAAAGATCTTACATTTTTATATATTTTATTTTATTTTGTTTTTTAAATGCATGTACACTACCTTCATCAACACTTTGGTTTATCCAAAATTTCTCAATTTTCATACCAAGTGTTGAGGGGGAGATGTTCTTCACAATTCAAAAATCTTGTTCAAACATGTGTACTTGCATATTTCAAAAAGTTATGATGTTATCTTGTTATATTGGTGGAACGTCACAGGTTATCCCTCGTACCATTTCCTTTTAGCTTAGTATGTCTTTGCCATTAACGGTCGTTACATTAAATCGTTATTTATTAAAGATTTGGACCATTAAAATGATTGTCTTGTAGATAAGGGACTAATATTGCCAAAAGATCAAACTTTTCAAAATAATAACAAAAAACAAAACACCCCCGTCACTTATTACTTTCATAAAACACAAAACAAACACTCTCATTCAAATCATACAGCCAAAATTCGAAACACAAATCCGTGCTCAAAATCTTCAAACTGTAAGTGTTTACATAATCTTTGGCATGATCAAAAACATGGTTTTTCAACGAATTACGTTTTTGATGGCTAGATTTTTCACAATTTCTGTTTCTAGATCTAGGGTCTCGAAAATTTTTGAATGTATGTGAATTACGTGTTTTGTGGTTATGAAATCATAGGGCTTTTGATCTTATATGTCTTCTAATCATGCCTAAAACGTTTAATCACTACAACTAACACGTTAGTATGGATTTCGAAAATTAGGGTTTAGGAACGAATTAGGCTTACTTGATTGAGTGTTGTATTGTGTAATTTCTGTGGTGGGATATGTTTGTTAGTGAGTTTCTTACATGATTATGCTCGTTAATTGCATTATTTGTCTCGTTAGCATGCTTTTAGAAAGTTAGGGTTTATGTGTGATTTGGGCGTTTTCATATTTGTGATTTAGGGCCTAATTAAACTGTTAATACGTGTTCATGTATGTGTTAATTGATGTATTCCATGGGAATTTCTACTTGATCTCTCGTTATAAATGTTCTAGATAATTTTTGAGCTCGTTAGTTTTCGAAATCTTCTGGATGAGCATTTGATGTGTTTCTAATTGTTGTTTCACACTCAATACACAGGTATTCATTCAAGGATTCAAAGATTTCACTGAAAACGTATGTCTACAAAGAATTCGAAAATTCTTGTATAAGAATTTTTCGAGAAAATTTTTTTTCGAGATCTTTTCTCGATAATTCTATTGAGATCTTTCGAAAATTTTTCGAGATCTCTCCTTAACCATAGTTATCGAGAAACCTTTGAAAATTTTCGAAATCTCTCAACAAAATTATCGAGATCTTAAGATTTTCGAGATCCTTAGTTATGGAGATCTTTCAAAATTTTCGAGAACATATGAGACCATGTTATCGAGAAAATTGGCTAAGAATTATCGAGAACCTTTGTTCATCAAGTTTTCGAGATCTTTCTTATAGAAATTATCGAGATCTTTCTTGCACAAAAGTTATCGAGATCTTCCTTAGTAATAGTTATCGAGAACATTGTTTGTCATATTTTCGAGATCATGGTTAACATATTTTTTGAGAATTCTCATGAATTGTAACTTTTCGAAAACATGTATAATGAATGAATCCTCATGAATGTGTATGATGTTTGCGTTGTAATAAGGTTTATTAATTTGTGATTGTGTAGTATTGGTGATCATGTTATTATTAGACGTTTGTGCTTTAAATGTTTAATTGCTATGTCTTATTAGATACATGTTAATTGATAATACTGTCACTAATCACATATTAATTAACTGGACCATAAATGCAACATGTAACTTATACGTCTTTGAATTTCAAACATGGATGAAGACTAATGACTAACGAATCTGGATGTTTGATTTCATGACTTTACATTTACAGAACACAATGGCTCAACACAATGAATCTGTCCCAGAACAAACTCTACCACTACTCACACTTGGTGAAATTGTCCCAGCAGACTACAACGTTATCATTGACCAAAACAATCCACGCATTGACTTCAACAAACTCAGTATTCCAGAAGATACATGCAAGATTGTCAAGGACATACTGCTAGCTCATCCGTGCAAACCTATGCTCACTAAGTCTACATCAGTACCAATCTTCTACATTCATCAGTTCTGGTACACTGCTCGGGCTAACTTGGACGATATTTCATTCACTGTCACGCTGGATCGTCAGGAATACACAGTAGATCTTGATGTTCTTCGAACCGTTCTTATGTTACCGACACCCAATGAGTTTCATCCTATGTTGACCGAACTTGAAATCCTGGATTACTTCATTGATCTAGGATACGATGTTCCAGATAATCAATCACTCACCAGACTATCGAAGTTCAACGTCAAATATCTGCCACAACCATGGAGAACCTTCTACATGTTGATAGTCAGATCAATTGCTGGAAGGAGGAGTGGTCACGAGCATCCACGATTGGAGCACCTGCAAGTATTTTGGGGAATGATGAGCATGAAACCGATTGACTTCGCCAGATCCATAATGAGCGACATGATCCATCACATTCAGACTGACCGTGAGAGGACCGTGATTCCGTTCGTTAGGTTCACAAAGATGCTTATTGAACACTTCTGTGAGAAAACACCTGATTACATCAAGAGAATGCAAGATCAAACAGAACCCAAAGACATTTACAACAAAGACTTCAGGATCTCCTTCTTCAAAACCATCAGGTTCGTTCCAAGGACGAAAGGAATGAGAATCCCAGACCACTTTCTGGATGAAGAGATTTGAAAGACACAAAACTTCAAGATTTATGATAAAGCCTTTCAAGCTGGGCAAGTTGGTCACACTGGTGAAGAAGAAGAACCAGCTTCAATTGTTCAAACCCAAAGCAGAAAAGGTAGCAAGTCAGGAAGTACAAGCAGTACCACAACTTCTCAACAATCTAAGACTGTACCGAAACCACCCACCAGACCAAGGAGGAAAGCTGCACCAAAACAGATTCCACAAGATGAACCGTCAGCTTCATCGTCAGAAACAAAAACTGAATCTGATTTCGGTTCTGAATCAGATGACGAAGAAGACTTTGAAAGAAGAACTACAGCACACGATGATGAAGAGGAGTTTCCTGGACTCAAACTTGCTAAACAAATAAGCAAGGAAACTTCTCAGAAAGAACAAAAGAAAGGAACAAGGATCACCATTAACGAACCCAGTGGTGATTTTCATGACGAAGACGAAGCAAATGAACCAGTTGGTGAACCACTAGTCGACAAATGCAAACTAAAAAGCGTTATTGTCGATCCTAGAGCAGAAGAAAAGTAGCACTTGAAAGAACTAAGAGAAGCTGCACTCCTCAATCTCCAACATCCCCAGCCTCATCAACGACCGCTGATGCGCGTGGATTGCAACACGCACTACGTTTTACCTCTCGAGGGATCTCGAGAAGCTTGCAATCCCCACCAGGCAGTGTACCTGACCGATGTAGTATAGTGAAGTGGCAAGTACCGGGGGATTGATCGTTCTCTCACAGGGAATAGTGTTCGTTAGGCTAAAGGCTACTCTAATCTAGGTCTAAGGGTGGAGGAAGATTCTTTTTGTATTTTTATATTTTGTGAAAGCAGTAAAATCTCTGGTTTTGGAGGATAGGGCGGAATTAGTTGCTAGTCAACTAACCCAAGTTATCTACTTCTAAGCTACTTATATTTTTGTATTTTTTTGTTTTAGAGAAAATCATTGGTGGAGAATAGTGTTTACCTATATTTCATTACTCCCTAACTATCTTTTACCATGTAATTAGTATGTTGAGATTTGCGTGGATGACGGGTGTATTCCTAACAAGTCGTAGGGAGTGCGTTCAATTCCCTAACTCTATACGTTCCTACCTCACTCTATGACGATACGTCAAGCATCCTATCATGAGCTCACCGATAGCAACCTATGCATGAAATACTACCTTAAAATCGATAACGCACGTACGATTCACGTTTCTAAAGACGTTCAAGCTTGTTACCGTATAGGAGATTAGCCATTTTTCTCTAGTCTAACGTAGATGAAACACTCATCCAAATACAATCACAACATACACATCACATGATAATCAATAGTTAGATTTCATTAGATCTAAGCAAACACAAAGTAAATTAGCCTAGCATGTTAAAAGAAAGACAAGTACAAGCATAAATCACACAACACATAGACATATTGTATGAATAAAGACTTACCTTGGATTAAACATGCAAGTTAGAGGGGTTAGGATACCCTCTAAGGTCACTAATACACGAACTAGGGTTTAACCCTAAAGTTCTTCACACCAAAATTCGACTCTAGTTCTCCAACTTATATATAAAGTAAAGAAAAATCGTTCTATATATATAGAAAACGCGGGCTGACGGCGTCAACCCAATAGGTGACGTCGTCAGCTCGGCGATTAGGGTTTCCAGACGGCCTTCCTTGACATGGTCATAATTGCTGGTTCCAGATCTGACGGCCTTGGTTGACGGCATCACCAATTTGCACTACGAACTCTCTGGCCCGTCACGAGTATTTTTCCAATTCTGGACTTCACTTGTTCCTGACGGCGTCACCTTGTAAAGTGTGACGGCGTCACCTTCTGTAATCTTCAAGGTNCGTGGTCACAGTTGCTGGTTCCAGATCTGACGGCCTTGGTTGACGGCGTCACCAATTTGCACTACGAACTCTCTGGCCCTTCACGAGTATTTTTCCAATTTTGGACTTCTCTTGTTCCTGACGGCGTCACCTTGTAAAGTGTGACGGCGTCACCTTCTGTAATCTTCAAGGTCTTTTGAGTTTTTGTTGTTTTCCGCACTTTTTCACTCCGAAAACGCCCGAAAATGCTTCTTTTGTGATTTTCCCTTCAAAAGTACCTAAAATGAGAAAAGCAACGACTTTGGGTGAAATCCAAACCAAAAACATACGAATTAGGACTCAAACCGACCCCTAAAAACGTAACATTTTTCGTCTCATCAGTATTCACAATGTGAGACGAAAAAATATGTGTCCTATTTGGAGAAGTTATTTTGCAAAAATTCAACATGGGGAGATTTGTATGGTTAAGTATATTAATAAGAATGCAATTCCTAACTATGGAAAACATGATTAGTTTAGTTTTACAATCACTATTTTACATGAATTTCTTGCATTAATGCATCACCCCAAGTTTTATGTTTTGTGCATAAATGGAATTCCTAGTCACAGATCAGGAGAAAGAATGTAGTAGAGAGACTTACAATGATGTTATGAGTATTTGTTTGGAGAAGAAGAACCCTAATTATTGTGTGTGTAGATGTTTTGGACGAAATTGTGACTGAATGAGATTGTGTGGAGGATATATGGGGTGTTTACTTTAGAATATTAAATAATTTTTGAAGTACAGAGCACCACGGATAGGACGGAACCAAATTGTGGTTCCGTCCGTTGGTGAGTTTGGTTCCGTCTGAACAAAACTCAAAAACTGTTTTCCTTTTGTTTGTTTAAGATTAAGGTTTGAGATTATAGCGTAGGTTCCATTAGTCCTAGTCCAAGTCTAAGAAGATTGAACGGTTCTCATTTGAGGGGTTTTGTAAGGATGTCGGCAATGTTGTTTTCGGAGGATACTTTTTCTATAGAGATGTTCCCATTTTGAACGTTGTCACGGAGGAAATGATGATGTATTTCAATATGTTTTGTTCGTGAGTGTTGAACTGGATTTTTACTGAGATCGATGGCTCATTTGTTGTCACAAAGAATGGAGATGTCGTAGTCCACAAGGGCTTGTTTCATCCAAAGAGCTTGTTGACATGCTTTTACGGCCGATACGTATTCGGCTTCAGTTTTTGATAGAGCGAGAGATGTTTGTTTCTTGGAGAACCATGAGGTAAGACAATGTCCAACAAAAGTACAAATACCACTTGTGCTTTTTTATCAACATAGTCACTGGCATGATCCGAATCGGTATAAACTATGGTTTCTACTCCGTTCCTTTAGGATACCATAGTCCCAAATGTATAGTGCTCTTAATATATCTAAAGATTCTTTTAACGGCTTCGAGATGAATGATTTTAGGATCTTCTTGAAAGCGAGCACATAGACAAACACTAAACATAATGTCGGGTCTACTAGCCGTGAGATAAAGTAGACTACCAATCATACCTCTATATTTTGTGTTATCTACGGATTCACTTTCCTCATCTTTGGTTAACTTCATTTCCGAGGACATAGTTGTTTTAATTGGTTTGGAATCTNCAGACTTTTATACCCTCGTTTACTATTTACACCTAATTGATGTGAAATACTTTTTTGTCATTCTACTTTATCAGTTATGATAAGCTAAGTCAAACACTTAACAACGGCTTATAAGCTCATGATATATAACCATAAGCCACTTATATAACATAAGCATAAGCCCGATTCATAAGCTTAGTGAAACACCCCTAAATAAACCGAATAATGCAGCTAAAATTTGGGTTATAGCTAGTCACGTGATTTTCTTTTCCTTTTTAACTTGCCGCTTCTTTTTTTTCTCAATTGACAAATATTAACGTGTATCAAGAATATGCTTACCTCATTTTGTCATTTCTAACCCTTGATGGACTAATGGCCGTTGGATGAGATGACATTAACGGTTGATACAAATGATAAGTATTAAAACCCTAATATAGTAGAGCATGTAATGTAGGGTATAGTAGTTGATGATGTATGCAACCCCGTTCTTAAGGTAATCTTTGATATGTCTTTTCACTTCCATATCTCATCACAGAATATCATCAAGATTTTATGTATATCTTTCATTACTTTCTAAAAATTAGACAAAAATACATTGTTGGTCCCTAAACTTTCCCAAAAACATCCCCTGGGCCCAAACCTTGAGAAAATCGTCGTCGGGAGTCCAAAACTTGGGTTTTTGAGGCAGATTGCGTCCCTTGGCCTGTTTGGTTTCGGTCAACGTCCGTTTTTAGTTATTTTAACGAGGGTATAATAGACCAAGCACTTTTATGACTACACCTTAGTTAATCCAACCCAACCCGTTTCTCTTTTATTGTTTCCCTCTGTGGTAAAAGTACACTCAACGGCAACGCACCCTATTTTGCCACAACCCTAATAACTAACAATGGCACAAAACGTTAAAGGGAAGGCTTTGTACATTGGGTCATATGAAGAGGAGTGGGCAAAAGTTTTAGACAACTATTTTCTCTCTGATTTAGTTCTTGAGGGATTTAGCGATGAACCAATTGCTGAATTTGGTTTGTACAGGAAGCTACCTAAGGAGTTCAGACAAAAGATTCTGAATTGGCTGAGGCAACAAAAATACTACTATGAAGAGCTTTTAGCTGTTAGTGAGGAGAAGCAAGAGGCTGCGGATACCAGGTTACCAGAGGTTGATGATTTGGAAAGAAGGATTTCAAATCTTGAAGTTGTGTTTAAATATCTAAAGGAAAGGAGGAAAGGAAAGAAATGGATGATGCGGAAAGTAGCGGTTCTTGCTACGTGTGTGTTTAGTTATTGTAACAGTTAGTGTTTCATCAGGCATTGCTACGTGTGTGTTTAGTTGGACAAATGAGAGTGTACAATGAATACCATTGACTTCTTATGTTACCATCTGGTAAACAAATAATCAATCTGAAACATAAGTAACTAAAAGTTCAAATAAGTAATAGGAGTTTATCTTTTACCCATAGAACATGTAATTAGATATCGTACGCAAATAAATCCACAGTTTATTATCTTATTAGAGATTAAGTTATTGGTAAAAATTGTAACTAGTTTTTTAATTAGTTACAATATATCAACCATCAATGGCCTAGTGGTAAAACATTCTTGTATAAAGCTTTGCTTGCTACTGTTCATTCTCGTGGTCTTATTGCACTCACCACCGCTTCGTCAGGGGCTGCGGCAAATAACATGACGGGGGAAGAACTGCTCACTCTCGATTTAAGATTCCCATCAACCTTAATACAAACTCAGTATGCAACATCAAAAAACAAAGTGGCCTTGCTAAGCTACTTTGTCAAGCCAAGTTGATAATCTCGGATGAAGCATCAATGGCTAAAAGGCAAGGTGTGGAGGTGGTTGACCAAACTATGCAAGATATTACCGGGGTTAAACTTCCATTCGGTGGCAAGATAATGGTTTTAGGAGGGGATTTTAGACATGTTTTACCGGTCGTAGGACGTGGAACACGAGCGCAGATTGTAGATTCGAGTCTACGGATGACACCTCTTTGGTATGGAATTAAAAAAATGCGGTTAACCATAAACAAGAGGGCACTGATGCGCGTGGATTGCAACACGCACTACGTTTTACCTCTCGAGGGATCTCGAGAAGCTTGCAATCCCCACCAGGCAGTGTACCTGACCGATGTAGTATAGTGTAGTGGCAAGTACCGGGGGATTGATCGTTCTCTCGCAGGGAATAGTGTTCGTTAGGCTAAAGGCTACTCTAATCTAGGTCTAAGGGTGGAGGAAGATTCTTTTTGTATTTTTTTGTTTTATGAAAGCAGTAAAATCTATGGTTTTGGAGGAGAGGGCGGAATTAGTTGCTAGTCAACTAACCCAAGTTATCTACTTTTAATCTACTTATATTTTTGTATTTTTGGTTTTTTGAGAAAAACAATGGTGGGAGAGTAGTGTTTACTTAGATTTCATTACTCCCTAACTATCTTTTACCATGTAATTAGTATGTTGAGTTTGCGTGGATGACGGGTGTATTCCTAACAAGTCGTAGGGATTGCGTTCAATTCCCTAACTCTATAAGTTCCTACCTCACTCTATGACGATACGTCAAGCATCCTATCATGAGCTCACCGATAACAACCTATGCATGAAATACTACCTTAAAATCGATAACGCACATACGATTCACGTTTCTAAAGACGTTCAAGCTTGTTACCGTATAGGAGGTTAGCCAATTTTCTCTAGTCTAACGTAGATGAAACATTCACCCAAACACAATCGCAACATACACATCACATGATAATCAATAGTTAGGTTTCATTAGATCTAAGCAAACACAAAGTAAATTAGCCTAGCATGTTGAAAGAAAGACAAGCACAAGCATATATCACACAACACATAGACATATTGTATGAATAAAGACTTATCTTGGATTAAACATGCAAGTTAGAGGGGTTAGGATACCCTCTAAGGTCTGTAATACACGTACTAGGGTTTAACCCTAAAGTTCTCCACTCCAAAATTCCTCTAAAATTCGTTTTAAAATAAGAAAAAACGTTCTATATATATAGAAAACGCGGGCTGACGGCGTCAGTCCAATAGGTGACGTCGTAAGCTCGGCGATTAGGGTTTCCTGACGGCCTTGGTTGACGTGGTCATAATTGCTGGTTCCAGATCTGACGGCCTTTGTTGACGGCGTCAACAAATTGCACTACAAACTCTCTGGCTCGTCACGAGTCTTTTTTCCACTTCTGGACTTCACTTGTTCCTGACGGCGTCACTTAGTAGAGAGTGACGGCGTCACCTTCAGTAATCTTCAAGGTCTTTTGAGTTTTTGTTGTTTTCCGCACTTTTTCACTCCGAAAATGCTTCTTTTGTGATTTTCCCTTCAAAAGTACCTAAAATTAGAAAAGAAACAACTTTGGGTAAAATCTAACCCAAAAACATACGAATTAGGACTCAAACCGACCCCTAAAACGTAACATTTTTCGTCTCATCAGGCACAGACAGACCCATGGTTTTCAAACTTCATATTACGAGTTTGTGACGGAATTGAAGAAGTCATCGATGAAGACTATGTACGCATAACTGATGACATGACCATTCCATACACTGAAGAGGGTGCCTCAAAGGATGCATTGATCAATGAAGTGTTTCCTTCATTCGCCACCAACGCTCATTCATCTACTGATGTACTTTCAAGAGCAATCTTATCAACTAAAAATGAACATGTTGACAACATTAATGATAATTTGATTGACAGATTTCCTGGCGAAGAGAAGGTTTACTATAGTTTTGATGAAGCAGAAGACGACACGCACAAATTTTATCCTTTGGAATTCTTAAACTTGTTCAACGTGAGCGGATTGCCTCCTCATTACTTGCGTTTGAAAATTGGATGCCCGATTACTCTTTTAAGGAATCTCGATCCAGCAAATGGATTATGTTATGGCACGAGGTTGATATGTAAACGTTTTGATCCTAATGTAATCAATGCTGAGATTTTTATCGGACAACACGCTGGAGTTAGAGTGTTCTTGCCAAGAATTCCTCTTGCTTCATATTAAGAAGACATGTCCCTTTTCAAACTAAAGAGAACACAATTCCCTGTGCACCATAGCTTTGCGATGACTATCAATAAAGCTCAAGGCCAAATAATTCGAAACGTGGGTGTCTACTTACCCGACTCTGTTTTCTCGCATGGCCACTTATGTTGCGTTGTCTAGAGGGATATCACGTAGAACTACAAAGGTATTAGTAAAACTAGTCAAAGAGTTCGGTGAAGGAGGAATCTACACCTCAAGTTTCATGTACCAAGAAGTTTTACACGATGAGTAACGTGTACTGTTAGTTATTAGCTCATAATTGATGTAATGTTTTATTTTAAGTTTCACTAAATGTTTTTATATGTTCTTTGATACATGTTAAGAATTTTTGCTTGAGATGAATTATCGCATGTTGCAACCGTTTGCAATTACATTTTTATCTTTTCACGTTCTATTTTGAATGTTACACGAAACACTTACCACAATATCGCATATTGTTAATTGTCTGCCACTAGAAATTTTTCGTTGCTATACATGAATACTCGTCTAGTTTAACTAATAGGCATTTAATTAATGTGTAATGGATGCATTAATGCATTAACCCAAAATAATATGAAAACCCCATATGTCTTAGGTATGGCTAGCCTATGGAGAAACAAAGGAAGGAAAGAGCCAAACTCTCATTCTCAAAAAAACTGAAAAATGAAAACTAAGAAAAATTTTCCATTACTAAAAGCAACATAAAGGCACCAAGTTTAATCCTAGTTATATTAGGATTATTGTTAACATAATCTTCTATACTTGGAAAAAACTAATAACGTATAAAAAAGAATGAACAAAAGATTCTCTCCTTTTCCTACTCTCCTATACCACGGCTGAAAACAAAACCATATTAAGGTTTTGTTTTTTTTGTCATTCGACGTGACAAGATGTTGTGCAATGTTAGATAGTGAATAGCAAGAACTAGCTTTCGGGTATTCCACCGCGTAGTGTGAGCATTCCTTAAAGACAACTTTCTTTAGTTACTATAAGGGTTTCATTAAACCCAAGATTTAGATCCAAAAAGTCAAGAGCAAGATTCAAGAAGATCAATACTCGTCTTAGTAATTCGAGTATTAAAGGTTAGTACTTTATGTGATCTTAAGTATTAATTAATAAATATCAAACTAGATCCATCCACTGCATACTCGTAGTGGTGATGGTTATATACTTGTTAAATTCTAACAAAAGATTGATTTTTCGGCAAGATTATCTGACAGAATAGTGTTGAAAAATTATAGAAAAAAATTGATTAAAGAAAATTATCATTGAAATAGGGGTCACAAATTAGCAACGAATTTTTTTTAAAGTATCATTAAATGTAACAAACTTTCATAAAGTGTTTTAACATGTACATTTTGATGTGTTGTCATGCTTAAAAAACTGACGTGTGTCACTATTTTTAAGGTAACAATGCATCAAAATGTGCATAGTGAAAAAACTTTATGAAAGTTTGTTGCATTTAATGATATTTTGTATAGTTCACGTACCAAGACGAAACTTAGGAAAAAGTTCATTGCTATTAATACATGATTGATGTTGAAGACCAAGTCAAAGGATAAAACTCATATTTCACTCTTCATGCATTAGGCATGTTTACATTTAACTTCCCACGTTATTGTCTTGCACCGAAGATTAGGCTAGCTTGCATTTATCTTTGGCTATTTAAGTGTAACTTTGTTTTATGAATGAAAACAGTGAAGAAAAGGAATGAGAAAATTAGTTTAAGAGTTCTTAATTTAGTTGTTATAGTTTAATTATCATTTAAAGAGAGTGATCATCTCAAATTGATCTTCTATCAGCCATTTTGTTAAACCTTTTTTTTTAAATGCATAATTTGTTTTGTACATCCAATCCCACACAATTCCCTCAATTAGCGAGTACTTGGGATAATCGATGTAGAAATAGCTGCATAAAAAAGTATCTGATTATTCCAGAACAGTTTACACATAAATCCTCGAATAACCACCGTTTCGTACAATTGGTTTATTAAAGACTAATCATTTCCTTTGGCTTAATCACTTTCAAAATGCGACGAGATAGCTCTACGTAAGAAGCTAAAAACAAAATGGAGGACATATACATACCTAGAGAGATCGTAACCAGCGGCAGGATATGAGCCTCTACAAGGCAAAACAGTTGTATCCGAAAGCTTCTTCACATTGAAAACAAGGACATGCTGATCATGTATCTGAGCCTTTGTTTTCGCCATTTTGATTTAAGGATTGTCATTTTGTTGAGTGACAAATAACATGTATGAGGAGACGGACATTTGAAATAAAAGAATTGGACGCCTTTGACGCCAGTTTAAATTTGGCGCTTTAACTGGATTCACAAATAAGCAAGAGTTAAATTGCATTTTTGGTCCCTAAGGTTTGGCCAAATTGCAGGTTTGGTCCCTAACGTTTCGAAAGTGCAACGGTGGTCCTCATTTTGAAGTTTTTGCTGCATGTTTGGTCCCTGATCAACATCAAAATGACTAAATTACCCTCGCCTTCTTCTTTTTCTATTTTCTTTTCAGCTTTCTTACATAAATAGTCCCTGTGTTGTGTCACGTTTTACAAATTTAGTCCCGATTTTTTCTATTTTCTTTTCGAAATTATTTTTTCAGGAAAATTAATTTCTTTTTCTGAAATTTTTTTTAGAAAACTGATTTTTTTAAATTATTTTTTTTAGAAAAATTAATTTTTTTTCCGAAATTTTTTTTAGAAAAATATTTTTTTTCGAAATTAATTTTTTTAGAAAAAATATTTTTTTTTCTAAATTAATCTTTTTAGGAAAATTAATTTTTTTTCTGAAATTTTTTTTAGAAAAATTAATTTTTTTTTCGAAATTAATTTTTTTTAGAAAAATTAATTTTTTTTCGAATTTTTTTTTTTCAAAAAAATTATTTTTTTTCCAAAATTTTTCTTAGAAAATTATTTTTTTTTTCGAAATTAATTTTTCTAGAATTTTTTTTGAAATTAACTTTTTTAGAAAAATTATTTTTTTTCAAAATTAATTTAGGAAAATTAATTTTTTTTCCGAATCTTTTTTAGAAAAATTATTATTTTTTTCGAAATTAAGTTTTTTAGAAATTATTTATTTTTCGAAATTAATTTTTTTAGAATTTTTTTTTTCCGAATTTTTTTTAGAAAAAATAATTTTTTTCTTTTTTAGAAAAATATATATATATAAAAAAAAA